>QODF01000006.1:1221485-1299010 GCA_024372805.1 Oostethus manadensis
CTCCCCCAACCCCGGTCCTCCCAGGCACCAATTCGGCACCGGGACGCGCACCCATCCCACCCCGCAGCAGCGAGTCCGGGCCAACCCAGATGCCCCCGGGGGTCAGATACGCCCCGACTCCCACATCTGGGTAGAGGCAGCCCCCGGAACCCAGGGCCCAGGAGTGCCGCCCCACCCACACCCAGCCAGCCCAGCCATCCGACCCGGGGCCCGACGGCCACGACCCAGGCCCCAACCCACGGTCCCCCGCCCCTCCACCAACCAGTCGTCTTGGCACCAGACCTACCCCAGCCTCTATAGAGATAAACACCGGTCGCTCGCAGAGCAGCGTAGCCCAGCCCCCGTCCCTAAGGGACCCCCAGCAGCCTGTATGCCCCTGGCACCTCCGCCAGCCGCCCAACTCTCAGAGTGAAGTGAAAGAACTAATCACCGGGGACCAGAGTGAATGAGATTGGTCCAATTGATTGTTTAAAGAGCTAGACATTGTCTCACAAGAGATATGATCTAATAAAAGGTTCCTAAATTGGTTCATACTTAGATTGACTTTTTTTTTCCAATTCATGAGAATAGTTTTCTTTGCGATGCATAACGCAGTAAGGACCATACGTGAGGTGTTATTATCGATATTGATGCCACCCAAATATCCAAGTAAACACAATGTGGAGTGTGCTGGAATATTACATCTGGACCAAGTGGACAGCTCCTCACATACCTGAAGCCAAAACCTTTGGACAAGTGCACAATACCAAACAGCATGTATATAGTTATCAACAGAGTTATTTGTGCACTGTGAGCAAATATTTGACTTTGTGAGACCCATCTTGAACATCTTTTGTCCTGTATAATGAGTCCTATGAAGAATTTTGAACTGAATCAGCTGTAAATCGTCATTTTAAATGTATTTGTCGTCATTTTAAATGTATTTGGCTTGACAAGTGTGGCTTTTACCTACATATACCTATTTGGTATAGGTAGGAGGTTCAAAATGCAAAAAAAAAAATGGAAGAGAGTCAAAAATGTATTTTATTTTATTTCAAGCCGCACGGTGGATGAGTGGAAAGCATGTTGGTCTCACAGTCAGGAGATTCAGGGTTTGAATCTCTGTGTCTCTTTGTGTGCATCTCTGTGTGGCGTTTGCATGTTCTCCCAGTGCGTGCGTGGGTTATTCCAAAACCATCTATTTTATTTGCATGTTAATTGGCGACTCTAAATTGTCCATTAGAGTGTAAATGTGAGTGGGAATGGTTGCATGTCTGCCCTGCGATTGACTGGCGACCAGTCCAGGGTGTACCCCGCCTCCTGCCAAAAGTCAGCTGGCAATATACGAGGATAAGCGTTACAGAAAATGGATGGATGGATTTTATTTCAAACAAGCATCAAACTGAAATAGTCTGTTCATCAGCTGATCAAAAATTTAAGACTACAGCTTTTAAAAGCCAAAATCTTAGAGCTGGAAGAGATGGCCAGGACTTCCATGCTGAGATCGCTGCCACCGTGACCCGGATAAGTGGAAGAAAATGGAATGCAATGGAATTATCGCTCTCATGGTTAAATACAAATATAGTTTATTATTACTAAACATATATACTGTATATGCAAATTAGCAAATATGATGTACTATTGTCATAAATTAGGCATTTGGCTAAACAAACCAAAATTCAAATAAGGCATTTAGAAGACACATTCAAATTCTCATCATCTGCCTCACATGTTCAGTGGTAAAGTTCAGGGGGACCTGAAGTCTAAGACTGGGCTATTTATAAGCTCAATCCGTTACAGCGATGTGCCTTAAGAATACTTCTCTGGAATACTTTTCATTCTGCTTTCTTGGTGGCTGTGGTCACCAACTTGTTTTCAATTTTCAAATTATCATACCAACAGTGATTACTTCATAAGCAAGCTTCTTGTTGAATGGACAGGACTAATTTGTCGCTACCAGTCCATGGATGTGAGAATTATTTCACATCCATGTTATTTAGGGGATAGTTCAATAATCCAAAAAAATGCATAAATAATCAAATAATTATCCCATTCTTACATCGACACAAATACAAATTACTTAACATTTAATTTAATATTGTTTTCATTTGGTTCTTGATATTCTGTTAAAAAAGTATGTACTGTTCGTGTCTTTGTAAACAGGATTTTTTTTTTTTTAGGATGTTTGCAGTTCAGTCATATTCGTCACAGTATGATATTGATTTTATGATTTAACTTATGATTCATCTTACATACACAGTCACACAAATGATTTTAGGAAAAAACGTGTGTTCTCTACTGAAAGAGACTAGACTAAACATACAGGAAACAAACAAAGCAAGCATAGTCTGATCAGACGGCTTTGCAATAAATGTTTAGTATTGTGACACACCAGTAGTTTACAATATTAAACTTTTTCTACAGTATTTTACAAAGAACTGAGTAGCACAAAAAAACTCTCATGCAGTATTTTATTTAACCCAATAGAAGACATTGTATTTATGTGTATTTTTTATAAATGTATATTTCTACATTTAGACCTTTTTTTATATTATAAGAAGATTAAGTTTGGAATGTAATAATTGACTTTATTGACGCAAGATACATTTTTATGTAATCATAGAGTAATCATATGACGTAATCATTTTTAATTCTTTAATGCAATTAGGAATACAGTTGCTATGTGCACCGATTGCAATAATATATAGTGCAGAAATCCACATGTGTGAAAGCAACTCCAAGGTTTTAGGACAAAAAGTAGAGAGGTGACCCCCTGGAAAGGTAACATCCTGACTTTTACCCTTCCTGGATGGCCCAGAAAGAGGAGGGAGTGGGACACACACGCCTTTCAGCTGCAGCCAAGGTTTTGATGTCCTGAGCCAAACACTGCTGCTTGCTAAAGATAGAAGGTTTTATCAATTAGCGGCTGAAGACACCCCACTCTCAGCCCCTTGGTCAGATAATTTGTCCTTGTGCTGGGCGATTGGATTCCCACCACCCATTTGTTTGCCCTGCCTCCTGTCCTTCACTTTTTGGCATAATATCACACTCTCTCTATCAGCCCCTTTCTCTAGGTAACCTTAAAAATACAATCCATGAAAGTAACAGAGAACAAGTAAGCAAAAACACCTGCATGTGCCTTTTTTCTCCAACTTCAAGCGGAAATATTTCAGAAAAACGATGTTTTAAGGCAATGTAAATTTTCGGGTACCTTTAACTGGGAGATTTTCGTTGCATTCGTTTGCTGTCCATGTTTCGACCCTACAATCCACAGTCCCTACAACAATTGTCATTCTTCCATGCACATGACAACATGACCTGTGAATATTTCAGAAGCTACAGTGGATATATTCCTTTTTCTGATAAGGATCTGCCCCCAATGAAAATGGAATTTGGAATGACAAGCCCTTAGAGAGTGAAGTTTTCATGTTCACCCACTGCTTTAATAAACATCAGTCTGTACGTTTTCAACTTGACTCAAAAGCAGCAATGTTCATCCACATCTCATTCTTTATCAGAGTAGAAATTCAAACCACTGATTTGAAAGATTTATGGATTCATGCAAGTTTTATACTGGACTGGGAGCACTAATGGCTTTTAGTGCTGGGGCCCTAAGGAATTATTGTGCGTGAATACCAGAAAACGCAGAGCAGCACTTAAAGCTTCCCACTTCCCACAATGTCAGTTTTCTGTCCAAAAAATGCTGTTGACTTTGAATATTGGTACCAAACAGTAAGGTTTTAAACAGGAGAAGACAAAGTGCTCCAGTTCAGCGTAGGCTTAAATATTGTAGTTTGAAAACTTCCCCCTTCTTATTAATGCTCGCCAATCTATATTACCTCTACCAAAGGCTACGTTTCCATCACAGCTTGTTCAGTTGTAAGCATGGGAAGGCAAAACAATATAATCAATATGTTTGGGAATTTGAAGAGCATTGGGCACACAACAAGTTCACATCACATTTGGGTACATTGTTGACAATACAATGATCGTGTTAATCGTATATCAGTGTTAACTCT
This sequence comes from Oostethus manadensis, assembly GCA_024372805.1. Lineage (NCBI taxonomy): Eukaryota > Metazoa > Chordata > Actinopteri > Syngnathiformes > Syngnathidae > Oostethus > Oostethus manadensis. Next base: position 1,225,484 of record QODF01000006.1, read on the forward strand.
TTCCAGCCTCGACCGCTATAAGTGAATTTTCCCAAAGTAGTATTTCTTATTTGCGTTCATATGCAAATGTATAACCGGAGTTTTGTCCAGATCCACACTTTGGCTGGAGTTTTTGAAAACCTTAATTTTTAGTGCCGTATATCTGCGGACACGTGTGGATGTTCGGCAAAAACGTGGAAAAACTTTTGTTTTATGAGATACCCGCCTACGTGTGGACGGGGCATTTGTGACCAGTGTATAATACTACTATTTAATACAAATATATACTACTATATCTGTATTTTAGCTATTCTGGCCATGTTTATTCTTGGAAATGTTTAACTTAGGGAAACCATATGTAACATTTTCTTAAATATGCATATTATTTGACTAATTATAGTCAGTATTCAACCATGAAACATAATTTATTCGTCAATATATTTTTTAAAAACCGTGGAACCATGAAATTTGAACAACAATGTGGCAAAGGATAACTGTACTTTTTACAGTTTTTAATTGCATTTTTAACAGTGCAAGACTTTTACATCTGTCTAAAAATAATAATAATTTATGACACAGTTCCAGGAACGTAGCTGTCTATGAAGGGGGCCGATTAGTTGCAAAATTAGTACTACTCATCCTTGGTGGAGTTAGAAAGAAAGTTACAATTCCAATTTTATTAATAGTATCCATCCATCCATATTGTATAGCACTTGCCCCCATTAGGGTGAGGAGCATGCGTGAGAGATCCAGCGCCGGGGTAGGGCACACCCTGGATTGGTTGCAAGTGACACAAATAGACAACCATTCACACTTACATTCACACATATGTTTTTTTAAAGTCTCATATTAGCCTAAGATGCATATTTTTGGGATAAGGGGAAAAGCCGAAATGCCTGGTGAAATCCCACAACACACAGGGAGAACATGGAAACACCAAAGAGATGTATTTATTTACAGTATCCAAAATAGGGACAGTACATATTAATGAATGTACAAGATAAACATGTCAGATTCTATCGAAAGGCTGATTTCCATCTCTTCTCCCCTTGGAATCCTCGAGTTCCTGACTGTTAGGCCAACACGCTAACCACTTGTCCACCGTGTGGCCTGATTTGCACTATTCTCATTCATTTAGTTTTTCGTTGTGTATCATACAAGTACCACTTCATTTCCATGTGAATGAACTTGTGTAGTAACATGCATTTTATATTTCTGATTACAGAGTATGTGTCAGTCGTTTGATTCTGAAAAAGGATGAGGTCGGAGCTAAATGTTTCTCCAAGACGTTGGCAGTCAGACATGCACCACTAGAACTCTGAGCACCCGATAAATCAACCAGCATCTTCTGCCACCAACCTGTCAATGTAAAAGAGATAGACAACCGTGAAGAATGAAGGTGTCTACAGGGGTTTTGCAGGGATAATATCCTAGAAGAGGATGCTCACAATGGTTAGGGTACACTCGACAAAACTGAAGAAATACCACCAAAGTGTAAACAGTTTTAAGCACGGCTTGAGTGCTGAGAGAAGTAGCACGTGAGCTTATTGTAGCAGCAGCTTGTCTATGGAATAACAAATGCCAGCGGTTACTGTTAATAATTCAAAAGACTGCAATGGCACAAAAATACCAGTTGGAAAAAGCTTACCATTTCGTCTGCCAGAGTATTCATGTTTTCTATGTTCAAATGTGATGACACTAAAAGGTCGTTCTTTGACTGTCATAGCCAACAAAGGTTTGTCATACACTTACCGACCAAGACACTGAACTTCAATAACCCGCACAATCAATGATTTGAAATAAAGAACTAGAACAAAATACTTGTTGTCACAGACACCAAGGAACTGGACATTGTCTCTACCACGAGGAAAATAGAAGACGCAGCTGACAAATGCAGGGTAATGCAGCTTTAAGTTTCCCACAATCAACTACAACCTAGGTTCCAAAGTGGGGTACGCATACCCTTATTTTTTTAGGTTTAGGAGCGTTTCATCTTGAAGATTTCATTTATATTGGTTTTCCAATCAATGCATGGCACACCTGTCACTGTTAGTGGAGATTCCCCCGAAAATAAGGTTTATTGTTGGTTGTTGGTTGGTCTTTTTGTATTGCGGATACTGCTTTTGTCATGTAAAGCTCTTCCCTTCAACTTGGTATTAAATGATTATGCAGACTTAACCCATAGCCATCGTGAGTGGACAAAAAAAGTGAAGCCATTCAAATAAAAGGATTCCAACATCAGACTGGAGTACGATCCCATGATTTCCGTGTTAACGGAATCGCGTAGTAAAAACGGCCAGTAAAAACGGAATTTACCGTCAAACATGGAATCTCGTGGAAATGGACATAATGTGAATGAAATGTTGTCATCGTGAGGAGAAGGAACATTTGTGCGGTTAAGTCATTCCCTGTTGGAAAGCTCCGTCATGGCGGAATCTCATTGCAAACACTAAACCGCCCCAACCCGAAGTAAAGATGTTGAAATGACGATAAACACTGGCGAAAGTTGACGGAACCTCAACTTCGCTTTGCTTCCGCTAGCTTCCATTCACGGTGTGGGACTTGGGCTGTATGAGTGTATTTTCACCGCTTTAACGTGAGGAGGGTTTCACGATGCCTGATGATGACCGGCAGGAGTGAAGAAGTATGTTTATTTTTGCACCCAGCTTGTCTTGGCTGTCAAGAGACAATGTCACACACTGAACATTCTTCCGGCATTCAAAATAAGAGCGCCGCATGTCGTCTAACTGTAGATTAAATAAGCGTGTCATTAAAAATATCTCACATATGCAGTTGGAATTGTATGACTGAGTGCATCTTCCTTAATCACAAACACGGGCATTACAGTTTGGCATTGCATTGTGTATTCTATTTCGCTATATTGTTTGTTTATTGCCGCACGTTGGATGAGTGGGTAGCTTGTTGGCCTCGCAGTCAGGAGATCAGGGTTTGAATCTCCGTTGGGACTTTGCATGCTCTCCCCGTGCGTGTGTGGGTTTTCTCCAAGCACTCCGGTTTCCTCCCACATTCCAAAAACATGCACGTTAGGTTAATTGGCGACTCTAAATTGTCCATTAGAGTGTGAATGTTTGTTTGTCTGCCCTGTGATTGACTGGCGACCAGTCCAGGGTGTACCCCGCCTCCCGCCCAAAGCGAGCTGGGATAGGCTCCAGCATACCCGCGACCCTAATGAGGATAAGCGGTATAGAAAATGGATGGATGTTTGTTTTTTGAAAGTGACCAGTAAACAAGAAAAATATACTTTAAAGTACATGGCGGGAGCCATGACGAACTCCGAATCGCAGAAAAAGTGAAGTCCAAAATGCTTTTATATCTTAAATTCAAGCGTAATGCTTCTTGTGAAAGTGTTCCTTCACTGAAGTCTTCAGGAAAATGAACAGTGCAAAGAACAGAACTGTCGTCTCTCGTTCTTTGCACTCACTTCTCAAGGTAGCCTGTAGCCCGTAACCAACAACATAGAACATAAACATAATCCATACAGTATAGAACATATTTAAGAACGTTGACACATTAGGTCACTGATGATTTAAAGCTAGTTTAAATGAGAGCTAAGGTTAGTAGCAAAACATTGCCAAATTGCTATACTCAGCTGACAAAAAAGATAAGTAGTGTGCCTTTTACGTTGGTGTGGATATCATATTCAAAGCAGGAAGAGGTGGGATAAAATGTTTGCATTATGTTCGAATGTCGGCGCCCTCTAGGCAGCTGGAGTCACCTGCTGCATACATTCCCTTAAATGTATACACAGAAATAACTCAAGACTTGTGCAATTCAACATTTTTGTCTCAAATTTAACATCATTTGATGTGATTCAAATAATTAATGCATCTCTTAATGACAACAACTTTACTGATCCACTTTTAAATAACCTGACCATCTAAAACAGGGGTCTTCAATTAAAATTGAGTAAAGTTGGTTTATGCAGTTTTTTTCACAGCAAACGTCGAGGCATGCGTCCTTTGCCTCAACTGACAGACTAGCTCATAGGAATGGCAAATGTAATGAAACCCTGCACATTAGCCCACAACACAATTATGTTGGCGCCTAAATTGCATTTAAAAGAAAACAGGATGGAATTTCACTCACATAATAAAAAGTTTCACTGTATAATCAATGAATGAACACAAGTGATTTATTATTTTCTATTAAGTTAAATATAATGCACCTATGTCTCTGAAAAAATAGTGTCTCAAAGAAATTCTGTGACATACATCCTCTTAAAGTTTCACATTTTCCTGTTATTGTTGTAGCTGACATTGGCCCTAATTTGTCACACATTTCCTCTGTTTGTTTACCTTTGGGTAAGATCTCTTTAGCAGAAGCACTCTTTCACAACTCCCCATCAGAATGATGTTTTGTTTTGCTCCATTAGCCATACAATCCTGGGTGAACACTCATTTGCATTTGCTGTGCTGTAAATGAAAGTGTCTTGCATAGATTTTTCATCAAGGGCTAAACTACATTTTCCACACTCTCACATTAGATGCTGGTGGAGGCTTTGCTTCGATTGATGTGTGTTTTGACCAGCGTTTTGACCACATGAGACACAGCTATTTGCCACTAAATTTTGGAAAAATCAACACATGATGTTCCGCCCATTCACTTTTTTAATGGTTGATCAGCTTTCATTACTTTTAAGCAAGCCGTGGTTCTCATTCGCTTGGCAAGTAAACAATCCCATTTGCATATTTTGAGTGACATCACAGCGTTTGCTGTCACGTAACCATAATAACTGAAGTAATTACTCTCGCAAACCAGTGCTGCGATTGGTCCGCGGGCGTAATTATGAGTTATTATTATATTTCCCATTCACTTAAATTGGTCACTGGTCCGTAAAGGTCCATTACTGGGCCCGAATCAGGACTGAGGGCCGTCTTTTGGTGATGCCTGATCTACAAAATTGTTTTGAAGAAATCCTGGATAATCCTTATTGTTCATCGGTATTATTGTAACATGCCGTTAACACACATTATGCATGGTGAGCAGCTTTAGTGGTTTGCTTATTGTTTTTCTAAATGCCAATTTACAACATCTACAGTCATAATGGAGCAGTTGGTCTTTGTATATATTTTAAAAAACACAGTAAATGTTCCATGATTTAGCACTCCTTTTAACTCAAGAAGCTTCACACAGAACCAGACTCACAGTGGAGCAATTGTTGCATTGCTGCCTGCAGCTCCAACAGCTTGTACATGCAAATGCTCAGTCAAATCCGGGCACATTTAAAAGAATACACTCAAAAAAGAAATGTTTGCAACTTTGTACTGGTGCCTGAGAGATTTGACATGTTTTTCAGCATATTTACTGGAAACATTTACAATACCTTCAATTTTTTCCCCATTTTGTGCTTTGTCTTCTATTCATGTTAGTCTATCAGTTCATATACAAACTCACCTGGGAGCCTCTGATATGTTCCGGCTTGCTGCCTTCTTGAATGCACTGTTCGCAGACATCTAAAGCCTGATGTGTTCCAGAACAATTAGAGGCTCCTTATGCTACGTTGTTATGAAAAGGTAATTGATCTCCAGTCACTAACAAACATGACACCTGCCATGTAAATATATACACACTACAACACTAGCTGTTCCATGGTCTTCATCACATGTGACATCAGGGCAACTGGCCTGCAGTCATTCAGCTCACCAGGATGTGGTCGCTTTGGGACTGGAACAATGCCGTTGTTTTAGCTGTGTTTATATCTTTAGAACACACTTGTGTTCATGTCTCACATTAGCATTGCGGATGATGGGCAAAATTTTAAAAGGTGTTTCCTTAAGTATTCATTGCTGAATTAGCATATTTTCTAATCAAATGCAGGGCAGCAACCTTACATGAGCTTAGTGCGCAGGCCCTGCTTACCATTTGAGTGCACCTGTAAGTTTTGGTTTGTCAGCATGCCGCTAAAAGCAAAGTGTTGCAGAAACATTACATATTTATTATGCATCATGACTTCCTACAGTAAGCCTGTGTAAGGATGTAAGTATGACATCATTATTCCTGCTAATGAGACTGTAAATACAGAGAAATATCATACATGAAAGCGCTGCAGTACTCAACTCATCTTCAAGGGGTGGCGTGGTACGTGAGCTGGAAGGTGCTTGTAACTGCCGTCCTTCCATACACAGGAAAAAACAGACAGCTAAATAGCTGGAGAGCAACAGGTCAAAATTGACTGAATTTAATGACTGAATGGAAAACTAGATTTTGTGGTTAGAGGTAGTCCGAATTCTCCAAAATAACAGGTACTAATATCATGAGATATACATTTGCAGCTTGATTTTCCTACCAAATCTTTCTTTATCTTGGAACTATTTGCCCTGGTGAACATTGCACTACCAAATAACATACAGATCAGTTAAAGCTTAAGGCGGTGTGATCTGAGAAAGTTGAAAATATATTATAGTATCTAAAATAGGAAGTACTTTTAAAAGACAGGAAAGTCCATCACCCCCATCCATCTAACCTCTTGCGCTTATCTGAGATCGGGTTGCAGGGGCATCAGCCTAAGGAGGGAAGCCTAGACTTCCCTCGCCACTTCTACTTCCTCCAGCTCCTCCCCCCAGATCCCGAGGTGTTCCCAGGCCAGTTGAGCGACATACTCTCTCCAACATGGTGAGTTGAAGATGGAACTCCACCCTTTTCCGGGTGAGAACCATCGACTCGGACTTGGGGGTCCCAGCCGCTTAGCACTTAGCTGTGAACTGACCTAGCGAGTTGTTGAAGGTCATGGTTCAAAGACGCCAACACAACCACATAATCTGCAAGAAGCTGTTGAACTATACTTGTGAAAAGTGTCGCTGTTTAATCATACTTAGTCATATGATTGTATTAATTGTATTATATTTAAAATAGACCTCTTACTTAGTTCTGTTAAGATCTCTCACAGTTGTGCTATTTCCCCTGGGAATCTGTACCAGGAACACAGGAATGTTTATGACAGAGGATTGCTCTGGAAGACCAATTCTCATCAGTACCGCCAATAAATTTCAGCACCAGCACATAGCTGTAAAAGAGTAGGGTCAGCATACTGTTTGTTTGATTGCATGTTTGCTATACATAGTAGAATTACACTTAGAAATAGAACACATACACATAGTTCAATACTAATAGTTCAAAATTAAGCTTCAAACCTTAATGCAAAGGTCATGGAGGGTTATTAGTGACAGATCGATGGTAGAAGGTGGGGCTTTGGAATGTTTTCTCCTAACACTCACAGTACAGGAGATAATGTGATCCTGTGGTAAATGGATCCCCAGCCAAGGTGCACTTACAGGTCAACACAAAGGGAAAGGAAGGAGTCAGACAAGCCCCCAACAAGCAAATCCAAGTCACCATGCCATGCAGAACTCCGCTCCAATAGAAGAGGCAGATAAAAGAAGACAAACACCAACCATCAGGGTTCTTCCTTGTTTGGACTGCTTTGGCATCACATGACTAGAACCCAGGATCCTGCTCGCACATCTCTATCCTCTCTTTGTAAATTATTTTTTCATATCATTTCTTGTTGAATTGTACTTGTTTTGAGTGTCATTTCTCTCCGTGGAACAAAAAAATTAATTGAACACGCGTTGGGAAATTCGGGTTTAAAGAGTTATGTTTTAACATGACGCAAAAATTCCCAACAAAGCAGAGATCCAACCATGCGGCCACCAACCGGAACCCATCGACACCCGGGATGTGCCTACAAATTATGTCCATTAAAGTAATGAACAGAGTGGAAGAGTGTGATCTCATGATAGTTGGAATACACCCACCGGTCTCTCTCTCGGGACCATCACCCCACTTTGCCAATCTCGAGGCACCTCCCCCGATGTCCACAGAATTGTGTCAATGAAGACACGGCATCTGCGGCGTTAAGAAACTCCAAGCGAATTTCATCCACACTCGGGGCCCTGACACCAAAAAGCATTTTGAGCACCTCAGTAAACTCAGCCCCAGAGAGAGGAGAACCCGCCGCGGAGTCCTTGCTGCTTCCACTGCTTCCTTGTTGGAACACATGTGGGTGGGATTAAGGAGGTCTTCAAAGTAGACCTTGAGAAAAATGTTCCTTGAATAACCTGTCCAAACCTACACAAATGAAGATAAGCATGCACTTCTAAAAGATAAAACACAAACCTCTTTCCTCTGTATTACTGTCACTTCAGTGTTTGGCCAAATTGTTTGATCCACGCACCGTTCAATATGATAAGATATGACACTTTTAGCAAAACAAAAATATGGAAACATTTACAACTGTCGCTGTGGTTTTGTGTGGTAAAGTCTCTGACATAATCTGAGAATTTTAGTTTACTGCCATTTAGACCAGCAAACACTCTTTGTTTAGCATTTATTTAGCATTAGTTTAAGCACTTTTCTGTAGCTCACAGAATAACTTCATTTTTTAATGCAGTGAAAAATGAGTTTAAACATTCTAAATTGTAACTAACAATGCTTTTTCCAGCATGATAAAGCAACTTGTCATGAGGCAAAAGTATCTAACTGGCATGAGGAACCAAACATCACTATTTTGGGCCCATTCTCAGGAAACTGCCCAAACCTTAATCCCTTTGATAATTTATAGTCATACCTCATGAGACAAACAAAATCCTCCAAATATTGATGACGCAGGGGGTTAAAGGGTTTTATCAGTGCTTCCCTGAGTCCTCGGTTGTTGAGGAGACCGCTCCCTGTCATAATTGACTCCTGCGCCGAGAGGACTGGTCTCGGCCGACGTCCCCCTAGAAATGGCCGGAGGTGGACCTGCAGCCGAATCCACCACAAATGTAGTGGCAAGCATGTTCCTTCCACGCCATCATTCCATGTAGCAGCACATAATACTCATCCGTGTCGTAGGCCATTCTCTCCGGGCGCGGGCTGAACACACTGCTACCAAGCACAGCCAGCATAGATAAACATCAGCTCCAGGCGTGACCAATCAGAGTACTTACATATGCATGGATGGAAAATGATTGGGAGTCAGACGATGGATTCATCGTTCTCACTCACACCAGGTTGACTCTTCGCTTTCACACAGACTGTGGTCTTCCAGCCACACAAGCTTAGTTTGACTTTCCAGGAGGTTGCGGCATTTGCTATACTGTGTATACTTTGTGTACTTTAATTCTGGCCTCTTTCCTCAATCTCCTCAGTGGTGATAGCAGTCCGGTGCTGTTAATTGCCTTTATTTTTTAATACAATTTGAAAACCTTCTAAATTGTCTGATTATTGCTTACTTCTCTACTAGAAACCAGGTAGAAGGGTTAAAATAGCCTTTACATTTCATAATACAATTCACAGCTCACAATTCTTACTTAATCCTACCGCTCATCTGTTTCACACCAATTTCAAAAAATTTGTGCACTGCCTGTATTCCAAATGTACCCGTTACAATGACAAAATGCTGAAGATTTGAATGTTTCCCTGAGGTATTTTTCCTCTCTTGTTGAGAAGAATTGTATGACATTTGCTATTTTATAAATAGAGGGTTTTTATGTTCACTTTACACTGGAGGGATTATTGTGGATTATCAAAACTTTTTTTGCAGTACCTTTAGTGCATTTTTGTAGTTTTTTTACAGTTGTGTGTTATCTCCACACAATAAGTTACTAGTGCACAATAGAGTATGGAGTGATTTTTGGTCAAGGAGAAATTTAGCTTTGTTCAGTATTAAAGTATTTCTCCCCACTTTTTTGGCACCTCCTCACACTGATGTGGCACCTCCTCACACTGATGTGGCACCCACCCTGCGGAGAAAACTCATTTCAGCCGCTTGTACCCGCGATCTTGTCCTTTCGGTTACTACCCAAAGCTCATGATCATAGGTGAGGGTCGGAACGTAGATCGACAGTTAGAACACACCCTTCGGTCCCCCTCCTTGAAAAGCGGGACAACCACCCCGGGCTGCCAGTCCAGGGGCACGGACCCCGATTTCCATGTGATGCTGCAGAGTCGTGTCAACCAAGATATGCCCACAGCATCCAGGGCTTTAAGAAACTCCGGGGGAGATCTCATCCACTCCCGAGGCCTTGCCAGCAGGGAGCTTTTTGACCACCTTGGTAACCTCAGCCCCAAAGATAGGGGAATCCGCCTCAGAGTCCCCGGGCACTGCTTCCATGTTGGAAGACGTGTCGGTGGGATTGAGGAGGTCTTCAAAGTATTCCCTCCACTGGTCCACAACATCTCGAGTCAAGGTCAGCAGCACACCGTCCCCACCATACACGGTGTTGACTGTGCACTGCTTCCCCCTCCTGAGATGGCAGATGGTGGACAAGAATCTCTCCGAAGTCATCCAGAAGTCGTTTTCCATGGCCTTTCCGAACTCCTCCCATGTCCAAGTTTTTGCCTCAGTGACTGCCAAAGCCGCAGACCGCTTGGCCTGTAAACTGCCTTCAGAGTCCCGTGGGCCAGAACGGCCTGATAGGACTCTTTCTTCAGCTTGACGGCATCCCTCACCGCTGGTGTCCACCAACGGGTTATGGGATTACCGGTACGACAGGCACCGACCACCTTACGGCCACAGCTCCGATCAGCTGCATCGACAATGGAGGCACAAAACATCGCCCATTCGGACTCAATGTCCGCTGCCTCCTTCGGAATTTGGTCAAAGCTCTCCCGCAGGTGGGAGTTGAAACTCCTTCTGACAGGGGCCTCTGCCAGACGTTCCCAGCAGACCCTCACAATGCGTTTGGGTCTGCTAGGTCTGACCAGCATCAAGCCCCCACCATCAGAACCAACTCACCACAAAGGTGGTGATCGGTTGACAGCTCCGCCCCTCTCTTCACCCGAGTGTCCAAAACATGTGGGCGCAAGTCCGACGACACAATCACAAAGTCAATCATCAAACTGCGGCCCAGGGTGTTCTGGTGCCAAGAGGACATGTGGACACCCTTTTGCTTAAACATGGTGTTTGTTATAGACAATCGGTGACGAGCACAGAAGTCCAATAACAAAACACAGCTCGGGTTAAGATCAGTGGGGCCGTTCCTCCCAATCACACTTCTCCAGGTCTCACTGTCGCCGCCAACATGAGCATTGAAGTCACCCAGTAGAACAAGGGAATCCCCCGAGGAAGCACGCTCTAGTACTTCCTCTAAGGACTCCAAAAAAGGCGGGTGTTCTGAACTGCTGTTTGGCGCATAAGCGCTAACAATAGTCAGAACCGGTCCCCTCACCCGAAGGCGTAGGGAAACTACCCTCTTGTCTACTGGGTTAAACTCCAACGTGCAGGCTTGGAGCCGGAGGGCAACAAGAATTGCCACCCCTGCCCGTTGCCTCTCATTGTTGGCAACACCATAGTGGAATTAAGTCCAGCCCCTCTCAAGAGGACTGGTTCCAGAGCCCTTGCTGTGTGTTGAGGTGAGTCCGACTTTATATAGCTGGAATTTCTCCACCTCACGCACCAGCTCAGGCTCCTTCCCCGCAAAAAAGGTGACATTCCAAGTACCAACAAGTAGCTTCTATAGCCAAGGATCGGGCCGCCAAGGCCTCCGCCTCGGGCTGCCACGCAGCTCACTTAGGACCCGACCCCTTTGGTCCCTACTAGGAGTGGTGAGCTCATGGGAGGGAAGACCCACGTTACCTTTGCGGGCTAAGCCCGACCGGGACCCATGGGTGCAGGCCCGGCCATCAGACGCTCGCCATCGTGCCCCACCTCCAGGCCTGGCTCCAGAGGGGGACCCCGGTGACCCGCGTCTGGGTGAGGGAAAACGAAGTCCAATGTTTTTATTCATCATCAGGGTCTTTTGAGCCACTCTCTGTCTGGTCCCTCAACCAGAACCTGTTTGTCATGGGTGGCCCTACCAGGGGCATGACAGCCCCCGACAACTTAGCTTCTACGATCATTGGGACACGCAAACTCATCCACCACGTGAAGGTGGTGGCTCGGGGAGAAGCCAATCTGTTGTAGACTAGCGTTTCAATGATTTGGGAAAATTGTAGTAATAACAACACTGGGCAATAGTTTGTGAAATGATGTTTATCCCTGATTTTGAAAATGTGAATTATTTTAGCTGATTTCCTTATGTTTTGAAATTTACCCGCCTAGAATAATAAAATGTACGTCAGTGGTTAAAAAATATGGAAATATAAATATGTGGCAAACATTCTCACAGGTGTCGTTTTTAAAAACATGCCCATTTTTTTCTTTCTAGAGTTTAATTGAGGTTAATTACTTATAGTAATGAAATAATTCTTCACCAAAATGTTGCGGATTATAGCACTATACTGTATGTTGGCGCTCATAAAATTGTGCGATGTACCCAATTATATGGTTGGGGAGTGTTTATCCTGAGTCATAAAAAACAGAAAAAGTCACATCACAAAAAAGAAAAGAACAAAAAAAACAATAACTAGCTGTGAGTATTCAATCCCTGCCCTGTGATTGACTGGCGACCAGTCCAGTGTGCACCGTGCCTCTCACCCGAAGTCAGCTGGGATAGGCTGCAGCATACCCTGCAACCTTAATTAGGATAAGCGGCATAGAAAATGGATGGATGGATGAAGTATTCAATTCCATTGTTGGAGTGGTGTAAACACAATAAACCAACTAGTTGTTTCTCCCCCCAAAAATTATATAATTAAGTATTTTATGATTATTTTTAGGGCCGCACGGTGGCTAAGTGGTTAGCACATTGGCCACACAGTCAGGAGATCTGGAAGGCATCTCTGTGTGGAGTTTGCATGTTCTCCCCGTGCGTGCGTGGGTTTTCTCCGGGTATTCCGGTTTCCTCCCACATTCCAAAAACATGCATGTTAGGTTAATTGGCGACTCTAAATTGTCCATAGGTATGAATGTGAGTGTGAATGTTTGTTTGTCTATATGTGCCCTGTGATTGACTGGCGANGTGAATGTTTGTTTGTCTATATGTGCCCTGCGATTGACTGGCGACCAGTCCAGGGTGTACCCCGCCTCTCGCCCAAAGCCAGCTGGGATAGGCTCCAGCATCCCCGTGACCCTAATGAGAATAAGCGGTACAGAAAATGAATGAATGAATGAATTATGAAGTACTTTTAAAAGACAGGAAAGTCCATCACCCCCATCCATCTATTCTCTTGCGCTTATCTGAGATCGGGTTGCAGGGGCATCAGCCTAAGGAGGGAAGCCTAGACTTCCCTCGCCACTTCCACTTCCTCCAGCTCCTCCCGCCAGATCCCGAGGTGTTCCCAGGCCAGTTGAGCGACATACTCTCTCCAACATGGTGAGTTGAAGATGGAACTCCACCCTTTTCCGGGTGAGAACCATCGACTCGGACTTGGGGGTCCCAGCCGCTTAGCACTTAGCTGTGAACTGACCTAGCGAGTTGTTGAAGGTCATGGTTCAAAGACGCCAACACAACCACATAATCTGCAAGAAGCTGTTGAACTATACTTGTGAAAAGTGTCGCTGTTTAATCATACTTAGTCATATGATTGTATTAATTGTATTATATTTAAAATAGACCTCTTACTTAGTTCTGTTTAGATCTCTCACAGTTGTGCTATTTCCCCTGGGAATCTGTACCAGGAACACAGGAATGTTTATGACAGAGGATTGCTCTGGAAGACCAATTCTCATCAGTACCGCCAATAAATTTCAGCACCAGCACATAGCTGTAAAAGAGTAGGGTCAGCATACTGTTTGTTTGATTGCATGTTTGCTATACATAGTAGAATTACACTTAGAAATAGAACACATACACATAGTTCAATACTAATAGTTCAAAATTAAGCTTCAAACCTTAATGCAAAGGTCATGGAGGGTTATTAGTGACAGATCGATGGTAGAAGGTGGGGCTTTGGAATGTTTTCTCCTAACACTCACAGTACAGGAGATAATGTGATCCTGTGGTTAATGGATCCCCAGCCAAGGTGCACTTACAGGTCAACACAAAGGGAAGGAAGCCCCAACAAGCAATTCCAAGGCACCATGCCATGCAGAACTCCGCTCCAATAGAAGAGGCAGATAAAAGAAGACAAACACCAACCATCGGGGTTCTTCCTTGATTGGACTGCTGTGGCATCACATGACTAGAACCCAGGATCCTGCTCGCACATCTCTATCCTCTCTTTGTAAATTATTTTTTCATATCATTTCTTGTTGAATTGTACTTGTTTTGAGTGTCATTTCTCTCCGTGGAACTGAAGAATTCATTGAACACGCGTTGGGAAATTCGGCTTTAAAGAGTTATGTTTTAACATGACGCAAAAATTCCCAACAAAGCAGAGATCCAACCATGCGGCCACCAACCGGAACCCATCGACACCCGGGATGTGCCTACAAATTCTGTACATTAAAGTAATGAACAGAGTGGAGTGTGATCTCATGATAGGTGGAATACACCCACCGGTCTCTCTCTCGGGACCATCACCCCACTTTGCCAATCCCGAATTGTGTCAATGAAGACACGGCATCTGCAGCGTTAAGAAACTCCAAGCGAATTTCATCCACACTTGGGGCCCTGACACCAAAAAGCATTTTGAGCACCTCAGTAAACTCAGCCCCAGAGAGAGGAGAACCCGCCGCGGAGTCCTTGCTGCTTCCACTGCTTCCTTGTTGGAACACATGTCGGTGGGATTAAGGAGGTCTTTAAAGTAGACCTTGAGAAAAATGTTGAATAACCTGTCCAAACCTACACAAATGAAGATAAGAATGCACTTCTAAAAGATAAAACACAAGCCTCTTTCCTCTGTATTACTGTCACTTCAGTGTTTGGCCAAATTGTTTGATCCACGCATCGTTCAATATGATAAGATATGACACTTTTAGCAAAACAAAAATATCACCCGGACGCGTATTCAATCCCTGCCCAGTGATTGACTGGCGACCAGTCCAGCGTGCACCCTGCCTCTCACCCGAAGTCAGCTGGGATAGGTTGCAGCATACCCTGCAACCTTAATTAGGATAAGCGGCATAGAAAATGGATGGATGGATGAAGTATTTAATTCCATTGTTGGAGTGGTGTAAACACAATAAACCAACTAGTTGTTTCTCCCCCCCAAAATTATATAATTAAGTATTTTATGATTATTTTTATTGTTGGCTTTTGTGGAGGTACACAGAGAGGAAAAAGTATGCTGGGGTACTTAGTAGACCGAATCCTTTAAAAATGTTAACCCAATTCTTTTGTTGAACAGTATTTAATATGTATATGCAAAACAATAATGATAAATGCTAAAGACAACTCTCGCACGCAGGCACACAGACACATCCTGCCCTCTTTTTTCACTAATAAGTATCGGGTTGCGTAGTTTCCAAAACCTCGTTAAGCATGTCTAGTCTTTTATGAATTATAAGTCTGGACTGATCATGTTTGTGGGTCGCTCTAATTAGTTGCATGTCCCACAAGCTATCTCTCTGATGTGATAATGTGAGTTATGGATTGAGAATAAACTAGTAAACACAGTCATTGTTGTGTAAAGATGAAAAGGATGATTACAATGATTTACATTTGTTGTTATTTGCATTATGGATTGAGCAGTTTTTGTGCTGTTAAAATAATGAAAAATGACATAAAAGAATTCCGTAGATGATAGGAGAGGAGGAAGGTGTGTCCGTAGGAGGAGAGAGAAGAGGAATGCTAAGAGTCTATGACTGAGAGTAGGGACTTAGAATGTTGGAACCATGACAAAAAATGCAGAGGAGGAAGGTAGACATATTGTGCTTCCAGAAGACCAGGTGGAAAGGTAGCAAGGCTAGGTGCTTAAGAGCAGGGTTTAAGCTGTTCTATCATGGTGTAGATAGGAAGAGAAATTTGAAAGAGGAGTTTGCTAGCAACGTCCTGCAGGTAAAAAGAGTGTCAGACAGAGTGATGAGCCTGAAGCCAGAAATTGAAGGTGTGATGTTGAATGTTGTTAGTGGGTATGCTCCACAGGTAGGATGTGGGATGGAGAAGAAAGAGAAATTGTGGTCAGACCTGGATGAAGTGATGCAGAACATCCCTAGAAGTGAGAGACTTGTCATTGGTGAAGACTTGGACATGCTTGTGCAGGGTACAGAGTTGATGAGGAGGTGATGGATAAGTTTGGTATGCAGGAGAGGATTGCCAAAGGACAGATGATGGTGGATTTTACAAAAAGGATGGACCTGGTTGTAGTGATTACGTTCTTCCAGAAAATACAGAAACATAGGGTGACCTATAACAGTGGAAGTGGAGCACACAGGTAGACTACATGTTGTTTAGAAGGTGTAAGTTGAAAAAGATCAGTGACTCTGCATTGGTAGGTGAGAGTGTAGCCAGACAGCATAAGATGGTTGACTCAAGTGGTGAGGAAGATGAAGAGGGTAAAGGCAGAGCAGAGGACAAAATGGTGATAGCTGAAAAAGAAAGAGTGTTGCGTGGCTTTTAGGAAGGAGTTGAAAAAGGCTATGGGTGGCCAGGAAGTCCTTCCAGATGAGTGGACAACTACAGCTACTGTGAACAGGGCGGCAGGTAGGAGAGTACTCGGTGTGTCACCTGGAAGGAAAGTAGATAAGGAGACCCGGTGGTGGAATGAGGAGGTGCAGTAGTGTATACAGAGTAAGATGTTAGGTAAGAAGAAGTTGGACACTGAGAGGACTGAAGGGCGAAGACAGGAGTACAGGGAGATGCAGCACAGGGTGAGGGTACAGGTTGCAAAAGCCAAACATAAGGCTTATGATGACTTGTATGGAAGGTTGGACAGCAAGGAAGGAAAGAATATGCTATACAGGTTGGCGAGGCAGAGAGACAGAGATGGGAAGGACGTGCAGCAGGTTAGGGTGATTAAGGATAGGGATGGAAGGGTATTGACAGGTGCCAGTAGTGTCATGGGAAGATGGCAAGAGTACTTTGAAGAGTTGATGAATGATAAACATGAGAGAGAACGACGAGTAGAACAGTTGACTGTTGTGAACCAGCAACGATGAGTAAGGAAGAAGTGAGGATGGCATTGAAGAGGATGAAGAATGGAAAGGCACTCCTGAGTCCCAGGTGCTGATGATATACCTGTGGAGGTATGGAAATATCTAGGAGAGGTGGCAGTAGAGTTTCTGACTGGGTTGTTTAACAGGATATTAGATAGTGAGAAGATGCCCGAGGAATGGAGGAGAGGTGTGCTGGTGCCCATATTTAACAACAAGGGAGATGTGCAGAAATGTGGCAACTACAGAGAAATAAAGCTGATGATCCATACAATGAAGTTACACACATTTTGAGCCTGATGAATCCTGTCATTGTCATCTTGGAATATGCCCGTACCATCCGGGAAGAAATATTCCGTATATTTAGGTAGTCAGCCGAGCTCATTCTTGGAGCATAAAGTGTTGCTGAACCTGGACCTGACCAACTGCAGCAATCTCGTACTTATTTGCTTAGTTAAATCCAGGTGGCGACTTATTATTATTTTTTTTTTACAGACAACAACCCATGGGACTTCAGTTAAAAAAACAAGAAACACCCCATCTTTCTCTGTATGAGACCAACTTCAAAGTTGTGTATACACAATCGCTCAAAACATTTAGAACACCCTTGTTTATCTGTAGGAAAAGAGTAGTCAATTAATTAAAATATTTGATTGCGATTACTTGCATTTTTTGTCCATAGTGAACTCCATTCCATTTCATTCCATTTTTGTCCGCTTATCCGGGTCCGGGTTGTGGGGTTAGCAGTTTCAGTTTCATGACATCACATTTTAAGTAAAGGGATATAAATATTGGAAATATGGGCTATTATTGTAATTTTAAAAATAAAATAAATTTAGAAAGGCCCCAGTTTTTAATGTTTAGTGCAAGCGGCGGTTTGTCCCACTGTTTGACGGTCCATGAAAGCACCTTCTCGGTTGTCAGACACTGCTCTCACGCTACGATATTGCATTTTTAAGATTTCATGACCTTATTGATGGTAATTTGGATATTTGTAGTACAAAACCGCTCTGAAAAACAAACTCCATGTTCTGGAGGTGGTTCTTTGTTAGTAAAATTAGTGCTGTGTTACTAAACTGCTAACTTTGACAGCCCTAGTCAAAACATTTTGAATTACAAGCAATGCATAGTATTCTGGTCACCAGGTAATAGTAATGAAACAAACATAGCTTACGTTTCAGCACTAATCTTACATTACCTTATCACTGCACGAAGTGAGCCATGGCACACGTGACAGACTGAAAACAAGTTATTCTCCCGTTCTGTGTGCCAGTTTTTGGTTTATTAAGTTTAGAAAAAATGTGTCCAACTCAAGTCTCTGCAGCATAAGAGTTGCAAAATGTGGTGTAAATAATGAAGAATAGGAGTGTAAAACTGTATTTAGAAAGGTATAACAGGTTTTTAAACTAATTTTAAGATAACCTTAAATATAATGTACTATTTCAAGAAATCATAATATGGTCATTTTGACCTTTTTGCTTATTACATGAAAAATATCTTGCTTTAAGTTCTTTTTTTAACTTGTTTTTAGAGGGGGATTTTTTCCTTGTGAGGAATGAAGGTTAAACAATGCTATTTCAGAGGGGGAAAATAATACTTTTGAGCTTTACAACCTTGTTATGAGACTCAAAATGTCAGAATACAAATAAATACAGCTAAGATGAGTTTTATTTGCTAATTTCAAAAACACGTATATGTTTTTAAAGACGCATGCCATATTATACGCTAACCAGGGAATGTACTTAAACAGGGGCAAAATTGTTGCAGGAATTTTGGATGTTAACCAAATAATGCTAACTGCAGCGGTTGCCAAGCAAGTCCCACTATACATAAATAGACATGCACAGCCCTAAATCTAACTCATACTAATACGTAATTGGAAAGCCCACCCTTTCTAAGTGAGTAAATAAACTAAAATATCAGCCAAAATTTGACTGAAACTATTATAATTGCTGATACTGTATTACTCTATGTGTGGAACTTATGCAGATGTATTCATCTGAGAAATATTTGAGGCTACTTAATTCTACAAGGGAGTAATAGAGCAAAACATAAAATCTAAGATTTTGAAATTAAAGGTTGTAATTTTACAAGACAAAAAGTCGTAATTTTATGAGAAAAAATGTAATATTACTTTTGACCCAGTCCAAAGGTCACACAAGTCCCCTGTTTTTATAGCTGTCTCTGGCAATGCCTGTTATGACAGAGTATTAAAATCATCTGGGATTTTAAGAAGAAATTTAAATACATTTTCATAAATAACGTTGTACATTTATGAGAAAAAGCTTGTAATATTACGAGAGTAAAGTCGTAACTTTACTTTACAGGCATATTGCTTCGGGCAAGACTATATTTATAATGGGAAAGCAAAACAGAGCAGTTATGCACAAACATATTAGCATGGTTTAGCATCATTTCACGTTTGCAGTCATTTTTCTTCGGAGAGACCTCCATCTTCCTTTCGGCCTTCCAAATGCCATCGTCACAACAGATCGTGCACAGCTGAGTCTGTGACTACAGGTCGTTTGTTATGTGGTCAACCTTCCTGTATTCAAAAAAGGGCTTCATCCGGCAACTTTGCAAGGGGAATGCTGTGTCATCAATTAGTTAATGCCTCACATCGAAGCCTGAGATGTTTACTCTTTTGGCCACGCAAGTGTCCATTGTTGAGCAGACGCCAAATACTTGATTGTTGCAGAACCCTGGAATCATGCACGCTCCCTGGATATCCTACACTAACATCCCAGAATTGTCTGTTTTTGTACACAACCACCGGGAAAACGATGGAATGCATCCTTGCTGTAGTAGTCTCGGGCATACTCATCAGGCACAATTATGGGACTACGACTAACATCACTGTGGTGCTCCCAGGCGGCTGTCACTTATTGTTAGCCTTTGGGGTTGCAAAGAACTACTCTAATGTATATACTGAAGTCCCGCAACAGTTGAACACACTACATAGGCCAACTCCAAACAGACGACATATGGAAGCACACATGAAAGTTCCTGTCCCTTCTCGCCATTGCCATAACCTGCACTGAATGCATTGCACGGAAGTCAGGAACAATAGTGTCCCACCAGTAACTCGAACACAGATGCGCCCACACACTTGGAGACGGTGTACGTTGCTGTACATTCTGCCGGAAGAATGCCCACACCGACAAAATAACACATTATTAGTGTGCGATTTGTGATCACGAGCCGGAGTGGTAAAATATTGTGCGAACCTCCAAAACAAAAGGATAGGGATGGAAGGGTATTGACAGACTGACAGTCACAGACCATGGAATGTGACTGTCAGTCTGTCAGTCTGTCAGTCAGCCTGGTTCCACCCCGGCTTTAAACTTAATCCAGCACCAAAAACACCAAAGTTAGCTACAGCGGAAAAGGGGTATAGGATCGTTTACATTACAATCCTATTTCTACAGATGCTTTTTGGACTTAAATTGTCTTACCCTCTTGAACAATGTTGTGGAATGCACAGCAGTCCTAAAACCCCAAGAATCCTCCAACACTCAGCAATGCGCAGTGTGGTTGAACATCGGCTCTTCATCGGTCTGCATTCATTCATTTTCTGTACCGCTTATCCTCATTAGGGTCACAGGGATGCTGGAGCCTATCCCAGCAGACTTTGGGCGAGAGGCGGGGTACACCCTGGACTGGTCGCCAGACAATCGCAGGGCACATATAGACAAACAACCATTCACACTCACATTCATACCGATGGACAATTTAGAATCGCCAATTAACCTAACATGCATGTTTTTGGAATGTGGGAGGAAACCGGAGTACCCGGAGAAAACCCATACACGCACGGGGAGAACATGCAAACTCCACACAGAGATGCCCAACGGAAAATTTGAACCCAGGTCTTCCAGATCTCCTGACTGTGTGCAATGTGCTAACCACTCAGCCACCGTGCGGCCCGGTCTGCATGTGTTCAATGAAAAAATTAACCACCCACACACAGATAATAAACACGAATAATAGGATTCCGTGGCCGGAGTCTCTTTATAGTGCCACACCTCTGTCAAGAATTCAAGAAATCCTTCTAGCCTTCAAGAATCACTGTCCATCCATCACAGAGACTGGGTCACAAACGCGTAGATGATTTGTTTAGGCACTCAACTAGTTTGTTAGGCGCACTGTTTGGTCATACAATAACCAAGACAGTGTAGGGAAACAGAACATAATTGTTGAAAACCAAAGTTCCACTGCATTTACACAGATAAGACGGCGAGGTCAGTTGATGTCAAATCAGAACATCCAGCGCTGAATTCCATCAATCAATTTTCAATTGGTCTTTACATTTGCAATACCATCCAAGAGATGGGTTATCTGAGGTCAAAGGTCATACCAGCACATTGTTATCTTTCAACTCATCTTACACAAGACTAACCAGGAATCACTTAATGCAGCTTGCACACTGCTATGTCCTCATGATTCAATGGCTGAAATGTACTGTATGCATACTTTGTCCTTTATTTGGAATGCAATGTCATTAAACTTTGCCATTTAACCCTTTGCCCTAGTCATAGAGAATGGCAAAACTTTCAATCTGGTCAGTCTGAATTGCTTTTGCTGCACAGCGATAAGGGGAAATACAAGGATGATAAAAATAAATCAGCAAGTACGGAAATCAATACAAATGTTCTTCGGCCTGACAGTTTTCAATGATGTTAAGAACAACTCAGGTTATAGCAGACTGCATTTTGTTTTGGCCCTGGGTTTGATTGACAAATAATGGCCCCACAGTTGTTGTTTTTCTTCACTCGGCACACAGCGTGTAACAGACACCCATCTCACCCGCTTGTGGCATTGGGGAATAATTACAGAGGGCTGCCTGAGGTAAGGCCTGGCAGAGAGAGTTTGTTAGCGATGAGGGGGGGAAGGGGGAAGGGGAGAGGCAGGGCAGAGTAGATAGCCTCACACTGCACATGAGTGCACATTCAGTGCAGACCAAACAGTTTTCCCAGCACAACCTCTTTTTGCATATCCACTGCCTGTCTCAATAGCTCTAGGTGCAAAAACAAGTTACCTTTGTCCCTTTGGTTTATGTAAACAATAGTGCAAGGTGAAAATCGGGGACAGACAAACTGCACTCGAATAATGCGTATGTATGCAAAACAGTCACGTATGAACATACATGAGGGAGCATGCTGTACAGTGTGTGATGCACAAGTTCAATGAAATTGTATCTACTGCATGCTGACAGTCACACCGTTTGCAAAAGCAAAATGAAAGTGAAATGAAAAACACATCGCACAAATTGCAGAGGCTAATTTGGGTACTGTGGTTTGTTTGTTTGCTGTGCTCACAGAGTTCAACAGAAAGCCATATTTTTAGTTCATTATGGTCGTCCTTGCTTTTGTTTGGAAATATTTCACGGAGAATTCATCTTTTGATCCGCATCCAACTCAAAGGTTTATAATGTTTAAATGTGGGCGTATCGCGGTGAAAAAATGTTATTTAATGTTCGCCCCTAATTCAGTATAGGCATCCCACAGGGATTCAGTGTTGTTCCTTAGCAAAAAAGGCTTAGATGTCTTGGTGAAAAAAAGGATACTTTCAGGATGTATTGATTAAGCAAGGCTCATAGCCTGTAATGCATCATATCTAAGATCGCACAGTCAGAATATCATCAACATCTGCTGACTTGGGTACTTATGAGTGCATATACTGTCCTTGTTTGTTTGCCAGTGTGTGTATAAATCCAACTCACTGTTGTCAAATGTACGTTACGGTATGTTTGTTTGTTTGTGTATTTTATGCATTTTATGTTCGTACCCCCTGTTATGTTTGTTGTGCATTTTTTGGTGTGATGCTGGGTAAAAGACTCCACATGCAACTGAAGTTTCCTCTTGATAATTTTTGAAACAGTTTGGGTGGATAGTGGAGCCTGAAGAATGTGGATGACTTTTTATAGCATTAGCACTATGCAGTCAGGTAAGACGGTGCACGGACCTCCTGAGGATGCTGGGAAGCGGATCGCCAGGATCAAAGTGAACGTGGAACATGGCTGAAAGAGGGATCTCAGAGCTTAGAGGCTCATTAGGAATATTACAAAGGTAAGACTTGGAATTAGGTGACTGGGAATTAGTGCTGAGACCGTTTTAATACAAAACCCGGGAAATGATAGCTTTTACGTGTTTTACTGGCATAGGTAGGGGATTTGGCTGTAGTTAAACAGTCTCGGTCTTGTGTCAGAAAGCCTATTATGATCACTGTTACTGCAAGATTCTTTTTCATCTTGAATTGGAACAGAAGTACAGAACATGGCTGAAGTGAATGCGAGCATAATGATTGTTTATTATTAAACAATCATACTTATCATACTTATATTGTAAAAGCGGGTTTTCAAATTAAATGTGCCCATTTCATCAGCTTCTGATGAAATCTGCTGGTCACTGGTTTGTAATAAGAAGACCAAAGGACCTGTCAACTACCAAAGTGGTGCATGTACATATATACTGTATATATATAAATATAAATATAATATATATATATAGTGTATATATTCATATAAATATATATATATATATATATATAATATGTATATACAGTGTATATATTCATATATATATATATATATGAACAGTGGTACCTAGCTCGTAAATCAACAAGAACAAAAAAAGAATTAAAGTAAATACCATTAATTGGTTCCAGTTCCCTCACAAACCACACCATTTTTTTTCGTTTATAAGTTTTTGAATAAGAATGATGTGTCTCCACACTCAACAATGTATAAGAAACTTACTGTGTATTAAAACATAATAAAAGAAAGTGTAAAGAAATAAACATGTTTTCTAAAGTGTACTTTACCTTGAAGAGCAGTTGGAGATGTAGGTGGAGGTGTGAGATTTCGTATTCGTACTGTACACTACATAATTCTATCCACCCCTCCACTTTATATGCTGTTTATCCTCATTAGATTTGTAAACAAAAACAAAAAAAAGCTGTACGGCACCATTGTTGTTTCTGTGTTTGCAGTTGTAGCGCATGCGCGTCTGACGCAAGCTTTTTCATAGTAGCTAGGGGGGCGTAACTCCAACACTATGGAGACTCAAACGGCGTCTTTAAATTTCTCCACTCTGGAACCCGGTTTCAAAAGTGTTCATTTACAGACACTGAAAACGCCGGCTTCGTATGGCTGATGCGCGGGTTTGATAAAGTAAGTATGCGTCTAGGCCTCAGGTCGTCTTCGTCTGGATGGCGCGTTAACAGATGTACGCTTGAAGTAGACGTACGCTCGTAAGTCACATCAAAGCTCGTACACTACAGCACCGTTTTTGCACGAGTAACGGCTCGTATGTTCTTACCATTGTCATTGTTTTTTAAATGTGATTTTGTTTTTGCAGAGATGCAACAAAAAATGAGTCACAGGAAGTGGATGGCACCCAAGCCACACTTTGGCCATCCCTACTTTCTTTGTAGTGGTCGGGCCTGTGGTGTCGGCAGTATAGAAAACTACACTTTTACTGGCTCAGCGTGGTGGGCAAGCGATGGTTGAGGAGCAAGCGATTGGTCAATGCGTTACAATAGTCAGCCCTAACAAGGTTTTTTTTTGGGAGGTGCGCGTCTGTGGAGCAATATTTGTGCTGTATCACTCTCACGCTCTTTTTTTCTTTCGCTTATACCCGGAACGCGTGTGCTTCTCAGGCCGTGCTTTGGGGACCTGACTCCTAACTGGAGCTTGCGGGTTGCGTGTCTGAAGGCCAAGTTCAGTGGTGAAAATGTGTGCCTGTTGGTCGTACTGATGTAATATTACATTTTTTTCTGATATTCACGCGGTTGGTGACCCCTGCTTTAACATGTACGTTTTAGACTACCTTCTTGAAAAGCTTACTGCTGAGCTAAATTAAATACAGAACCAATAAACTCATTGACTGAATTGCATTAATGAGTTTGGTCTTTGAAGACTATAATGTATACAATTATGGTTTAAATTGTTTGATCACATTCTTTCAAAAAAATATAATAAATTATAAATCATACCGTTTTGTGTTTAGAGCAAATGAACTAAAGACATCCAGAAGACACATGAAAAAATGGCATGAATGATATGTAATATTCTACATTGGTCACTAGGTGTCAGTAATGGTCATTTAATGTTGAATGAGACACAAACACAAGACCTGATTACAGGAACAACTGGCTTTCATTTATTCATTCATTCATTTTCTATACCGCTTATCCTCATGCCTTATGCTGGAGCCTATCCCAGCTGGCTTTGGGCGAGAGGCGGGGTACACCCTGGACTGGTCGCCAGCCAATCGCAGGGCACATATAGACAAACAAACATTCACACTCACATTCATACCGATGGACAATTTAGAGTCACCAATTAACCTAACATGCATGTTTTTGGAATGTGGGAGGAAACTGTGGGAGTACTGGCAGAAATCTCAAACACGCACAGGGAGAACATGCAAACTCCACTTAAAGATGCCCAACGGAGATTCAAACCCAGAACCTCCTGACTGTGAGGCCAATATGCTACCCACTCGACCACCGTGCGACCAATTGCCTTTCATTGCAGGTTTAAATTATGTCACAGAAGCCACAATAATACCTAATTTAAAAAAAAGTAAAAACATGGACTGCTGCAGCTGTGCTAACCCACACTACGCTAAAACTCAACTTTGAACCCCTGACATCACTACCTGTCAGCCCCCAACTCAGCTACTCTAGACACACACTTGTAGCAACACGCACAAGGATGAGTCTTATTCATGTCTTAAATGGTTTATTTACTATTATTAATATATATCAATCATGTATTTTAACTAATTATTTGATTTACTGTACAGTATATATCATTTTTATGCATGCAAGATAATTTTGATTAAAATATATAATGATTATTAGTGTTGATGGTTATAATAACTAGTTTGGATAGCATGTGTCACACATTAAGAGAGGCCAAAAGCTTTGCAGACCTGCTGCCAGAGAGGGGCTGCAATCTAGCAACACCACCGCTCGTGCATAATTGTCCTTCCTGTGCATTAAAAAAGACAAGATTTTGGACGCCGGCTGCGTGAAAGTGAATAATCTCCCTGCAGCCGAGCCTTTACTTGTCTGCCCTAATCTGATGATTTTATTACACTGTATGATCGTCCTATGCTGTGCATTAAATTGAGACATAATTTAGGAGGTCTGCTGTGAGAAGGTGGATATTCAACTGCCACAGAACCTCCACTTGTCTGCCCTAATCTGTTAAATTATATTGGGTAATACAAGTCTAAATGTAACTATAGGGGTGTTATTACATATGCAGAATGCTCTGATATTGTTAGAAACAACTTATTTACAAGGTCGTAAACAGGTGCTATGCTCTAAATATAAAAAATATTTTATAAATAAAGAATCCTACTTCACAGAAATTCACCTATTAGGATCAGGTCTGGAACCAATTAACCGAGAAAAACGAGAGATTACTGCACTGACATAGGAAGACGAGCGGGAGCATGCAGACATATTAACATCATAGCCAAAAGAGGGTCGTTCAGTCACCCTGTGTTGTTTGTGGTAAAAGTGAACCAGCTAATTCAGTAAAATGTACAGAGTAGCATTCATATTTAAATGCAATATGGCTCCTTAAATACTAGTCTGTGGTTAATGGTATTAAGATAATTTCGGCATCCTGCTCCTTCCAAATGCGGTGTTTAAAATGAAGTGGAGATGACAAGCCAGCTGTTCACAAACCATTTCTTCTTTGTTGGGAAAATGTGTGTGTGTTATAATGAGATCAGGCAGGTATTCATGGCTTCCATATGCACTGTCCATGCCCAGGGGCAACACTCGACTGGTGTATTTAGCGAGTGAAAAAAAGCAAGAGGGGATCGAGATTTCACCACCATCTGGGCAGGAGCATCCGAATTTAGCAGAGGATGATGGCGGATTCTGCTCACCTCGTGGATAGACTTTAGAAGAAGCATCAGACTTATTAATATTAACATCACTGAACTAGATGCTGAAACATGATTGTTTGGGATTTATGACTGTTAATCATTGGTGTGTTTATTTGTAACCAGGATATAAGGCTCTATACACCTGAAATCACACTATATAAAGTCCCCATACCATAAATGTCCAAATGTTTGTAGTATGTAATTACAATTTGCTTTTATTTAGATTATTTTTTTTGTAATATTTTTAATGAAGATGGAGTGCCTATTGCCAATATAGTGTTTCCAATGACTTTTGATAATAGTAGATAATAGCAGCATGAAAAGCTATGACCATTATATTATTCTTTTCTCATACTGCACCTGTTTTATCTTTTGTGCCTTGTTGTGTTGTAGGCAGAGGGTCATGTCCCCATGGTATGTGGTATTCAATTGTTAATGCTCAGCATAAGGTTATATTACTTGTGTTCCATGTTGGCCTCACTCTCCTTGTTAACAAGATTCCCACGATACGTTTTGTTACAGCCCTGCATGATTCATCGGTGCAGTCAGGGTCAGGCAATAGAAGCACTGCATTTCTCAGGTGTGAAACCCAACATTTAAGACTTCTATCAGGAGAATACTGTAGCAGTTGAGACGATCCTTGAGCTGCCTAATGATATCTGGATGGCAATACTGCACCATAATTTGAAATGAATTTGCTTCTCTATGGGGGTCACCTTTTAGTTGTCATCTCTGTTCCCCCGAGTTGATATTTCAACTGCATATCAGTATAAATTTTATTATTTATATTGACACGATTCAGGTTTTTTCTTGTTGGTGTTATTATGAGGTAATTGCCATGTAAGATATACCACTGTTATTCTTATGCTTTAACAAAAATTGCTTACAATATTATTTTAAAATGGCACTGCCATGCTCTGTGTCAGTGTTTTTGTTTTGTTTTTTTTTACCCCCTTTACTATTTCTGTTGTTTGTGTTTCCTCTTAAATCCTCTAGTTTCTGGAGTTTGTCAGCACCCCTTGCTGGATTTTGTAGGGGCTCTGCACTTTTATCACCTGTGGATAGCGCCATCAAATCATTTTCCCTTTAAGTTAACTTCTTCTTTTCCTTTCGGCTTATCCCTTTAGGGGTCGCCACAGCGACTCAATTGGCTTCATCTAACCCTGTCTTCTGTATCTTCTTCTCTTGCACCAACTATCTTCATGTCCTCTTTCACTACATCCATAAACATGCATCCGAACCATCTCAGTCTGGCCTCTCTGACTCTATCTCTGAAACCTCTGATGTGCTCATTCCTGATCCTGTCCATCCTGGTCACACCCAAAGAGAACCTCAACATCTTCATCTCTGCTACCTCCAGCTCTGCCTCCTGTCTTTCCCTCAGCGGCACCAAGTTAACATAAAAAAAAAATCTGCCATTTTGTGTACCGCTTGTCCTCACCAGGGTCACCAGCAAGTATGCTGCAACCTATGCCAGCTGTCTTTGGGTCAGAAGCGGGGTACACCCTGTCGAAGGGGAGCCTTTGAGGAGAAATCTGATCCCGTTCCTGTATTTTTCCACAGATGAAGATGCGTGAGTCGCAGCTGTCAGCCATCACATACACAACAATGGACAGCCATTAGCGGTTAAGGCGGAAGGGAAAAGTAAAGCTTTGTGTGGTCTGATTTTTTCAGGAGGCATTTTTGTCATGCAAATGTGTACTCTTTTGAGTGCATTTTGTTTTGAGACTGAGTCGTATGTAGCCTCAGCAACTAACCAGATCTACATTTTTCGTCACCAAAATCTAACCAACCAACTGGACTCATGGGATGAGTTGAAGGGTAAGTCACTGTTGACGTACTACACTAATGATGGGGATGGCATACAACATCAAGTCAAAAAATTCAAACTATCCCTTTAACCTAAATCATGTGTCCTCTGTCATTGGTGTATTGAAACATCTCTTATGCATCCAGATGTGTATCTATTTTGTTTTCCAAGTCATCCCTTTTTTCATTTTGCACCAACCTCATTATCAGGGTTGAGTTTAAAATCAAAATGTTCTCTCCATATTCAACACAACAAACTAATGAATGTAACAGAACAAAGGACGTCCCGATCTTGGATCCGTATTGGCTGCCGATCAGCTGTATTTTGAATATGGGAAAAAAACAGATTCTGCCACGAGACCTGGCTGATCCGGGTGCCGTAAATCTAAATATTTAAAAAAACAAAACATAGAAGGTGCGTAAATGCGCCTCAAAGCTGGTTGACTCTCAACTTGCAGACATTTCCGTGGGGAACCGTGGTTAAGTTAGTTTCCCATTGGACACTGGATATTAGGCTCGAGGCTACAGCGATTGTCTTGTCCGGACTCCTCTGTCATGGTGCCGGGAGCTCACACGGGAAGTGCAGCTCTAACCGCTGGCTGTTCTAAATCACATGCTATATACACCGTGCATATTTACATATACAGATGGTTCATACATTTCAAAACATGTATAACACACACGGTTATACATCAGAAATTGATTTATAATGTGAAATGATTAGTCCTACCCTAACAGTATTGTAACGGTGGCTAAATAATTCCACATCAGGATGGCTGTAATTTAGTTGGCCATTTTTTGGCATGTCTACACGGAGCACTTTGACAAGACATTTCACTTGCGAGTTTCTTATTTTACGCACTTGACTCCAAACGTTTGCTCTAACCAGCATGCTGCATGCCTATTTGTTCCAATTTGATCTTTTATTGGATGGGCTTTCATTTTCATTAGTGACCTGACTCACAGAGGTTCGTTACAAAAGCCAAGCAATATTGTCGGTCACATTGTGTAAAAAAAAAAGTAAATTCTGCAATGGTTTGGTTGGTTTAATGCTTTGAAGAGCTATTTGATAACCGTAACCGATTTAAAAAATTAATGTTTGTAACAAAAGGTTAATATTTTTAAAATAAAAAGGACCAGCACTGGATTAGATTGGATGCCAAAAAATGTGGATCGGGACATTCCTAAACAGAACCATACTTTCTGCATTATACTTAGAATTCAACTCCCTGCCTAAATCTATACAATCTACATCTGTTTGGACCTGTTTTTAACAGCGAGTCATATTTTAATACACTTAAATGTTTGTCATGGGGTGTCCCCAAAGGCAGGGTTTATTTGTGAACCACACAGAAAACAAATGTAGCATTTTGTTGACATCATCGGTTACAGTATTACCTTACTAACTGTTTGCAATCTTGCTTTTGAAAGTGGGATAACTTGGCAATTGAAAATAAATATGTGACACATTTTTGCAAGGAAATTAATATTGCAAAAGAAGAAGCAGTTCAAGGTCCATCAAAAATGCACTGAATAATTAATAACAAAAGCAAGTGCAAAATCCATTCATGCTACCAGTATACTAGCTACTTTTTAATGAGTGAGCTGTCATATTTTGACCATAACCATGTGTGTGTGCCTTAATTACAAAATTGACATGAATGATGCCAAACTAATGTGTTGCTAAATAATTAGCGACAGGTAAACTGTGCATATCCATTCAAATACAGGTTATTATTACAATTACACAAGATGCAGTTTTATTGATAGACTTTCCCAAAACAAGAAACCCTGGATGACCAGCCAGGTTCACACACTCAACAGAGCCCAAAACACTGCCTTCAGGTCAGGTGACACAGCTCTACACAGAGCTGCATGAGTCCAGCTGAAAAGGATAATTTAAAAAAGCCAAGACAGCCCATGAAAGGAGCATAAGGTCCCGCCACAATACAGGAGAGGTGTGGCACGCCGTACAAGACATCACAAGCTACATAGTCAAACCAGAGAGGAGCTAAACTGCGTCTTTGCTCGCTTTGAAACAGCAGCACTCATATGTTCCAGCCGTGACCCTACCCTGTCCTGATTCTTGCACCACTAGTTTCACAAAAAGGCTATTGCCCAGACCTAATACTTGGTAAGGTGCTCTCCGGTTTGCCGTGATCTGCACCAGAATCTTCGACCTCCTTGCGCCCGGGCACTCATTACTGTCTCAAACCAGTGCCACAGAAGTCTCCCATCCCCTTAATGATTATCGTCCAGTGGCTCTCAAGTACTTTGAGAGAATGGTGCTCCAGCACATCTCCCTCAGAATTCGACTCTTAGCAATTGACATATCACGGGATCCACAGAGGACACCATCGCTGTAGCTCTCCGCTCAGTACTAAGCCACCTGGAACAGCAACAGAGCTACATCAGGAT
Organism: Oostethus manadensis; assembly: GCA_024372805.1. Taxonomy (NCBI): domain Eukaryota; kingdom Metazoa; phylum Chordata; class Actinopteri; order Syngnathiformes; family Syngnathidae; genus Oostethus; species Oostethus manadensis. The sequence continues at coordinate 1,256,456 of QODF01000006.1, forward strand.
GCTCTTTGTGTATTATTTTATTACAATCTTTCCTGACATACTCATCCCCAGACTGGACACTCAGGGCCTCCCTTCTCTCACACAGTCCTAGATAAAGGACCTTCTCACCCACCGGCTCCAGACAGAGAGAATCAGCCCCCACATCTTCTCCATTCACACGCCACCGGTTTCCCACAGCTCTGTATGCTGAGCCTCCTCCTCTACTGTCTCCACACCCATGTTTACAGGCCAGCCGACAACGGCAACCTCATCATCATGTGATTGCTGGTAACACCATTGTGGTCCGACACATCTCAAAGGGAGACTAAGCAACCTACAGAGAAAAGGTCCAGAAGTTGGCATCTTGGTGTTCAGAGAACATCCTGACTCTGAAGACCAAGAAAACCTTGGAGGTCATTGTTGATCGCAGGCGGCACAGCACGACTCTTAGCGCATGTTCATTGAGAGCCTACTGTGTCACAGTATGGCAGCTTCACCATGGCAGACAGGAAGAAGCCCCAGAAAGTAGTAAAAGCAGCACAGAAGATCACTGTCTGTCCTCTCGCCTCCCCGATGGACATTCACACCTCCTACTGTCTCAGCAGAGCAAAGAACGTTGTCAAGGACAGCTCCCATCCTTGTTTTGATCTATTTGACCTGTTGCCTTCAGGGAAGTGCTACAGGTGCACCAGAACAAGGACTGACAGGCTCAAGATATTTTTTTCACCCCCAAAAGCCAAAACCACTGCACTCACTTTTGCACTGACTCCACAGTCTAACACCCAGACTTCTTTTTCCACCTAAGGTGCAATGTAATTGAAATACTGTGGTTTATCTGTATGTTGTGCAATCAATATCACGCCACTACCCATTACTAATTACTATACCATTTTATTATTTCATCTTTCTTATTATTTATTTTATTCTATGTTGTAAATATTTACATACATGCCCGCACTGGGCCGCACGGTGGCTGAGTGGTTAGCACATTGGCCACACAGTCAGGAGATCTGGAAGACCTGGGTTCAAATCTCCGTTGGGCATCTCTGTGTGGAGTTTGCATGTTCTCCCCGTGCGTGTGTGGGTTTTCTCCGGGTACTCCGGTTTCCTCCCACATTCCAAAAACATGCATGTTAGGTTAATTGGCGACTCTAAATTGTCCATAGGTATGAATGTGAGTGTGAATGTTTGTTTGTCTATATGTGCCCTGCGATTGACTGGCGACCAGTCCAGGGTGTACCCCGCCTCTCGCCCAAAGCCAGCTGGGATAGGCTCCAGCATCTCCGTGACCCTAATGAGGATAAGCGGTACAGAAAATGAGTTAGCTAACTAGTCCACCAACACACTTATCACTAATAACACTGGTATCCATGATGCTCTTGATATTAACAACAAGTTGCATTTGGGCTTTGCTGTCACATTCTCTTTGGGTTGGTTGTGTACTCATATATTCATATATATTACATACAGATATTTGGCTGGCCTAACAATGTGTTTTCTGTTTCATTTTGTGTTAAGATCTATTGTTATGTATTTGTCAACTTGTCAAAGCAACTCAACTTTCAAGTTGAATTCAAGTTTGGTGCCCATCAGAATAGCATTGTTTCAGACAACCCCATCTTGTGTGCACTCTTGCCAACTTCTCAGTAAAGAAAATTACTATTGGCTGTCCTAAAAATTGTTAAATGGTGTAATCGCGTAATTTGGATATCATTTGCATACGGCAAAAGAGATGCTGTACGAAAAAAGCATAACTTTGTAAGAGAGACAAAAAAATGGAGTAAAAACACCTTAATTAGGTTTTAAACTGCAAAGAAAGTTGATTCCTGCTTTGTTGCTCTTGCTGCCCAGTGAAAACAGAAACTGCAGAACAACATGTGTTTTCACTTGTATGTCCCCAAATACCAGACTCTCCAACAATGCCAGAATACTGTATGTAGCTGGATTTGTCGCTAGTTGCTTTTGAGAAAATATGTCACCAAGAGGGTTTGGAGTGTCAGCAGATTTTGCGACAACTTAGCAATACTGTATATGTGTCAACCATCCATGTGACGAGGTTGTCACAATGTGTCAGCGTGTCTTTGATTGTTGATTACTTCCTTCTTATAATGAGGTGCATCTGATAGGGATGCACATTTCAAGCCAACACCTTAACCTTCAATTTAATGTAGGAATAACTTCAGATGTTTTGATGATGAGCAACTCACAAGACAGTAAAAAGTGTGACAGGCAGACATGGTGCGGGCCAGTATTGTTAAAAACGCTAATATATATTGCCATACGTTGCCATTTACACTGTATTCTTCTGTCCCAAGTGTTGATGTTGTTACCCACTACAGCAGTCAGAAACTTTAAACAAACCAAGGTGGTATACTCAAGTTCCTTTTGGAACTGCACTAATAGTTCCAGCTTGTAGTTCGACAATGTCCACTCAGCGCTTTTGTATTTGTCTCTGTCTGTTTACTGTATGTCAGGACTATACAGGGGAGCCCCTTTGATATTTATAATTTTTGTAAAAGCCTAAAAAAATGTAGTCATACATTTAAAGAAAAATCTATATATTTGTATTACACAGTATTATTAATTATTGGTATCAACATTTTAGATTTTTCTAGTTACATTACATTTCTCCGTCTTTGTCAGTCACTGTGGGTGGAACTTGTTGAACAGTTGATTGATGAACCAATCAGGGCTGGGGCATGCCCTTTTCTCTGACCAACCAATTCCAATCAGAATTTGAAGCCTGCAAGTTGGCCCTGAGAGGTGAACCAGCAGTAATAGAAGACGTATGCGTAGTAGAAGAAAAAAAACTGTCCCAATGCTAATAGTGTGTATCTAAAACAGGCACAAGCATTACTGTTTCTGAAAGCCTTGATATGCCAACCCACAGAACCGGAAATCTGACATGTATGTATGTAAAGATTCATGAAGATACATGCTAGTTCTGAGGATGTAAAAATATCACGGGAACAAGAACATTAGGCAAACAAATCACTCTATTCATTCATTCATTTTCTTTACCGCTTATCCTCATTAGGGTCGCGGGTGTGCTGCAGCCTATCCCAGCTGACTTTGGGCGGGAGGCGGGGTACACCCTGGACTGGTCACCAGCCAATCGCAGGGCATACAAACAACCATTTACACTCACATTCATACCGATGGACAATTTAGAGTCGCCAATTAACCTAACATGCATGTTTTTGGGAGGAAACCGGAGTACCCGGAGAAAATCCACGCACGCACGGGGAGAACCTGCAAACTCCACACAGAGTATGCACAACAAAGATTTGAACTGTGACTCCTGACTGTGAGGCCAACATGCTACCCACTCATCCACCGTGCGACCTCAACATACATTATAATAAAAAATATATTTCATAAAATAATTATATAAAACACAATAAATATTTGTCCTTCCTTACAGTTTTACTACAATGTAACAAGCAACGTTGTTATTATAATTATATATTATTCAGTATGTATATAATTAAACAATAACAATATAACAAAATAACTTGTGAGTAGGACTACACATGGCATCATTCATTACCATTCCACTAATACATGAATTCCCATTCCAGGAAGTTGATTTAAAACATCTACCCATATCAATCTTTCCATAAGTAACAACAGAAATGAGATTTTTAAAGTACAGTGTATATTGTGTGTATATTGTGTAGGAGTCCCACACTTTAAGTCTTGTCCACCATCTTGTTTATTTAGAACAGCCAGTGTTATGAATGTAAATATTTTTTATCACACGTCTTTGATTTGAGGAACTTCAAAAATGGCAAATGGGTTTTTTGGATCATGTTTTAGAACATTTAATGGATGAGCTGTGTGCCAAGGACATGTTTACAATGCAATTCTGGATTCTACTTACTATCATGGCAGTCAAACCCGCGCAGGGCATAGTACGGAACTGGATGCCAAACAAGACTCTTTGCAAATTTGGTTTGTTTTGGGAAAAGCCTTGAATTCAGCTACTGCATATAAGAGCTGTGATTTTCAAAGGCTCAGCTGGAATTAAACTTGCTGGAGGAGTTGTTGGCCTCACTGACTTCCACTTGCTGTAAACACCGAGCCATTTAATGACATCGCAAGCAAGTTGTTCGTATTTGCAACTTTGATGTAGACATGTTTGTTCATGTAAACATATTTTACACACACACACACACACACACACACACTTTAGCAACACTCATTGATTTAGCAACAACATTTTTTAGTTCCTCTTGCCTTTGCTTTGACTATTTGCAGGCAAAACAGTTTTTACAGAGATGTGCAAACAACATACAATTGCAGCACTATAGATGTATCATAAACCAAAAGGACCCACGTTTAAAATAGTGAACAGGAAAGCAAACTAACAGTGTTGCTATATAAGGAGGAAATATCATCATAAAATGTTAATTTTCCCCTTTGGGATATGAACCACATAACAGCCCTAACAGTTACGAAGCCACAGCAACTGTAAATTGAATTGTAAAACAATTCACCTGCTGTTTTGCAAATGCGACAACTGGAACTGGTAGAAAGAAGAAGAAATGAGAGAAACAACCGCTTCAGAGGAATTGTTTTGCAGCTAGTGGCCATAGCCATTATCCTTTCAAGGCTGGTTTCCGGCTTGTTTTGTTGTGGTTCGGTTCCTCACTAGTGAGAGCATGAAGTAGGATCTGCAACCCACAGACGTTGATCAGCTTGTGCTACCCTCTCTGATGTCACATCCATACCCAACACGGCCAGAAGGATGGCTGTGTTTTCAGCAGCACTCGAGTGCATGGGGGAAATCCCAGTGGAGTGTTCTGTAGGAGGGCAGAAACACCAAGATACAGGAATCTGCTCCTTTGTGTAACGGGCGGGGAACTGTCAGAGTTCTGGACAGGTCAGTAGCATGCCTGCATTTTGTCCAAACGGGGGATGCTCCAATGGATCGGCCACCGATTAGTATCGACCAATTTCTGTAAAAAAAAGATTTTTCTTACAGCGATAAATACCTCTGAAATCTGTTAAACTTCAATGGTTTCATTTTGACAGGCTAAGCTAATCGATGCCAGAGTGCTCGATCACTCCCAAGTCAAACCTATTGGTGTTTGACTTTTCTTGCATCTATCGTTACATGCCTAGTACGCAGGGAACTAGCTACCAATTAAAATTAAAATTTGAATTATCCGCCAGCTTCTCGTTTTCGAACTCAAATTGTGACTTCTTACCACAGTGAAATTTGTGTTTTAAAACAAACAACCAGTGCGGTCGGTTTGTCCCACGGGGAAGTGGATATTACCTTTATGAGATACATACTAACTTTTTCAAATCTTGTATCTTCTTGTCATTCTACGAATTATGTGTTGACTTCAAAACACTCTTGTTGTTTACTGAACATAACGACAATTCGCCCTAAAGTTTATTTTTTTAATAGTTGCCAGGGGTCGTTGCAGTTGTCTTACAATGTCCCTGACCAACAGCACTCATCATAAATAAAGTGAAAAAGATACTGTTAATCTATGTGATCGAATCGATATCGGCCGATCTCACTCGGCAGCATAAAACCCTGATCGGAGCAACCCCAGTCCAAACTGTCAGAAACATACTCCATGAGGGTGGATTTGAGAGTGAACAGGCAGGCATGAGAGCCTCAGTCCCAGAGAGGTCTGAGAGGAGACACCCCAGGAGCAATATTCCCTCTAATCCGGGCTTGTGCATAATGTTCCCACTGCAATTCTCAGCACACAGAAAAATCATGCAATGCACAAGATAAAATCCAACCTAAACTTTAAGCGAACTAAACACATAACAATTTATTCTGCACCCTTTTGTATTCTAAATGAGTGACTGAAAGGTGACAATAAGTGGTAACAACATAAGACAATGACCATGCTTGTTGCTTGCTGACCTCGGACAACGAACTGCCACATCTACTCAACAAGCCCCCCCCCCCCCCAAAAAAAAAAAAAAGTATATTTTAAGGTGGAATGACTGTTGGAGTTTGTGCGTTCTGAAGAACAAGAGGAGATATCGGGTGCGATTTTTTTTCTTTTTCAAATGAGAAAGGGCTACTCTAAATAACATGCTGCAAAGCCAAGAGTTCCCGAGTGAAAAGTAAGCACTGACTGTGTTGGGTAATGCAAATGTTTTACTGACTTACTTATATTTGATGGCCGGACATACCAGATACAGAAAGTGTTACATCAGGTTGGTCTTGCCAAAGACCGGAAAGACATTTTTGTATACTGTATAAATAGTGGAAATCGGGATACAAAATGAATTCATTCCGAAATGATTTTTGTACGCCAAATTGTTTTGTAACCCGAGCAACATTTAACATGTAAAATGGCTAATCCGTTTCAATGACCCGGAAGACCACTCATACAAAGGGGAAAAAAAACACTGTTCTGCACATTTAATACGGTATAAATAACTAGTATTGTAATACAAATTTAATGTAACAATAAAACCTGAAATATAATGTATACTGAGTTAAAATTCAAAAATTTTCTTACCTTTAATATGCAGCGAAGTGCAGTACTGCATGTAAACTATCAGCGATAAGCCAATCGGAGAACATTACGTCAGAGCTACCGGTATGCTGCAGAACAACATTTTTGCAAAGCGCCGGGAGAGTTATGCCACCATACGTGAATGGATTGTGGATACCTGGGCTATGGTATCTGCTTTAACTCTTGTCCGAGCTTTCGTGAAAGTCGGCATGACAGGGAACCCGGCATGTTTGACGGCGAAATTGACCAGCTGTTCAAGTCAGATGCAGAAGATGGATTTGTGGGAGAAGAGTATTACAAATACATTGAGTGTATTGTTAAATAGTAGAATAAAGTTCAACTAAACTCACTCTTTTGCTTCCGTTGCCTTTTTTTGTAGACCGTATGTTTTAGCAAGCCCCTTAAGATACGGTAAATCCGGAAAATTCAGAAAAAAACAAGTTTTGGTAAGATCGACAAACTTTCGTAAAGCAAATTACGTAAGCCGAAGCAAAAAAAATCACAAAGGTATTTTCGTATCTCGGATTTTTTGTATTCCGGGGCATTCGTATCCCAAGGTTCCACTGTGTGTGTGTGTATATATANCAACCAAATGGTATGGAAAGTAAATCTACAGGATGAAATAGAGCCAGAACAGTCAAATAAGGAAATTAAAGTACACATTATTAACAAAATAAATGTTAAACAAGAAAACAAGGGGAAAATTAAATTAGAAACAAGAGGTGTTCCCCAAGAATCAAATGAGATATGAGATAGGGCCACAACTTGTTTTGTCTGAGGTTGATATATATCTTGCTGTCTGTTTGAACCCACACATTTACAAAATACGACAGAATGGAAGTTGGACTACTCCAACACTCTGGCTTTTTTGGGGTGTAACACTATAGTGTGCACATCTGATGGTGCTCACAGAGGTCCAAGGAATTCTTAGGTCATTTGTGTGTATGCTCAGATCCTTGAAAAAAGGACAAAGGACAAAGTACAAAGGAATAGGTACTGAAGGACCTCCCAAAAATGTTTCAAAAATTTTATAAACAATAACAACAATGGTGATAACCACAATATTGACAACAACATTTTTCCACTGAGGGCCACATACAATACTTAAAAGGCAAAAGATGCGGTACTTCCTCCATCCCCTGGTTTGAACCATTGCCTATTAGAAGAGGAGTGCAGGAATGATTCATTCTATCCGCTAAAACAAGACTGACTTTAATTTGATACCTCATTCACTTCTCTTAACAAAGTATTAAAGAAGTTATTTCGCACCACCAGATTTGAATGAAATTTCATGTGCAGATAAATATTAAAGTGAAAGAATATCATACATACTGTAACATTTGCACATACGCTTAAAGCTACGAGGTGTTTGATCAACACGTTTATCTTTGCAAAAAAAATGGAACATAAGGCAGAACAACATTGGCTCCCAAAGGACAAGCCCCCCATTCTACCAGAACACAAACATGCACAAGCTTAACACTCACTACGTACCTTTTATCTTGTCCTGACACTCCCATCCATGAGTTTCAAAGGCTTCAAGTTGGACTTAACTTTGGATGTGGTCCAACACGCAGTATACGCCCCAGAGGTGGGTCAAAGGTTGCCAGGGGTCAAAGGTTAAACTAGGACTTTTTGCCGCAACTGATTTCAAAAGGCTGCACTGTTACGTGAGGAGAACAACTTTTCAAACAACTTCAGTGGTAACTGAGGCTCTTCAACAGGAAGAGGATGAATAAAAACAACAACTTTTCTGTCATGTTTAAAGCATTTTACTGCCGCGATACGGGCGCTGTCTTCTTTTCTTTCCGGCTTATCCATGTTGTGTTCTGCCAGACTGCGCCAAAGTGAGCGCCTGTGTAAAATATATATATTTTTTTTTTCATTGCAAAAAGTCTTTACGGAGCTATCACTGCCAAGCAGTAGCAATAACTATAACACTAACTGCACTCCAATTGCTATCACTTTCAGATCCCAGCTCATATAATACATGTTGTAGCTGTATTCCTGGTAATCTATTACTTACTGTAAGTGTGATGGAATGGATACATTTACTGTGTATGTTTCAAGTGTAATTTTTACAGTACATTGCCATTGCTGCCAAATTAGGCAGTGTTATATAAGCCATTGAATAGCCATCCATTTATTTCCTTTCAGGGTCACATGGAAAAAGGGAACAATTAATGTAACATACAGTATTGTACGTTTCCTTGCTACATGGCGGTTCACCTTTTGCTGACTCGCTGTTTTGTACAATTTTGTTTTGTGTGTGTGTGGGTTTTTTTCAGCGTATGAACGAGCAATGTGTTCCGTAACCTAAATAGCTTACAGAGAACCCACGTGTTGCGTCTGCGTCCCGATTGGCTAAGAGAGAACCCACCATTGTGTTCTGCGTCCTGATTGGCTACAGGACTGTAGACTACTGTCAATTTCCTCTGTGTGCCTTCCTGTGCAGTACAGAATGTGTTTGATTTGCCAAATGAACATAAATGTTCCATCACTAGTAGTGTGACTCTGAAGTGGTGTATGTTTGCAAGTTTTACCTCCGACAACACCCACAATGTCGACAAAACGTTCTGCACCGTTAAAGGCATCCTCGGCTGCACCCAAAAGGCAGAGTAGGACGCTAACCATCGCACAAAAAGTAGAATTTACGCAGCTGTAGGGCGCCATTACGCGCATTGTTTGGTGTTGAAACATTGTTGGTTGTCAATGTTACTGCCCTTTTTCTTTTGCCCTGGCCAAATGCTGGCATCGCTTGAACAAACTCATACGACTTATTTTAAGACTGAAGTGTGTGTAACGCGCCTGGTTCAGCCGCCATCGCATTCTGCCCTGGGCTTGAACCGAGTGGTGCTGAATGAGAGTTTTAGTTGATGAGCTAAAAGCCTGGACAGTAACCCTGCGTCCAGCGCGACTCGCAAGATGTCAGGGAGTGAATCTTACCAACGTAAATTCACACAGACATTGTCTGGCATGGCCTAAGCAACCTTGTTAGATATTCTTCCCCCTCTTCTCTGAGCACCTAATATGGTTTTCTTAATATATATATATATATATATATATATTTAAATGGAAATTAATAGTAGACATGGGCATAACAATAACATTTGCCTAAGTGCATTTCATATTATACATTCAATTTCTTGTGAAATTCTGTTTAAATATAAATTTGCCAGTATGATGCAAAATGTCTGGAGGTAATAAAAACAGTACAAAAAATATTGTAGTTCATTTTACTCAAACATAGATAAAATGTGAAGTTGGGCAATTTCGGCATAGCACTTTTTTTAAATCACATGCAGTCTTCAATGCATGTATTGTTCTAAGTCACTTCAAATAGAGACACACTGCAATACAAGCACTTTGCTGCTAATTAGACAGAAATTCAGATTTTCTCATCAGTAGAACACTTAGGTCAAATGAAGTTTCTGGTATTTGATTATTTATTGGCTTATCAGCCTATTCAGTGTACTCTGCAGCTAATTTATGCAGTCCTGCACACGAGTTCCTGCAAATGTAAAATGACTGACTTAGCCAAAGGGATGACCCACTGGCAGCTCACTGTCATTTGTCTCCCCCTGTGGATTAATTTGTCATGAACATTAGGGGTATCATCCTTCAAGTCAGCCTATGGAAGTCCGGGGATTGGCAGATAAAGGGCATGGGGGATTTTGAGAGGGGAGATTCACATGGCTTTGTATATATTAGAGCGTGGCATAAAGCCTGAAGCTAGAATGTACTACTCTGCTTCTAGATAATGGATACCTGTCTTCGTAATCAGGTCCCCATGGAGTTAGAGGGAGTCAGGAGTGGCCGACTGCATTGTTACAACAGATACCTTACATGGCAGCCCTGCGCAAGTGTTCCTACCAACTGTTAAATACAAATGTGATCAAACTGTTTGAGGGGAGCTAATATACAGTCTGAGTAATTTCCACGAGCATGGCTTACAGTGCAGACACACAGGGGTGTATTCATGTCCTATTTCAGATTTAAAGCACTTCATGTGAGATACTCCCAACCTGTAGGGGTCAGTATGTTCAGCATATCTTCAACTTTGTAATAAGTAGATGTTTCTGTGAGTCAGAAGGTTATCTTACATGGCGTGAGCTGAAGGATTTTCAAAAGACTGACTTATGTCTTTTAAATCTTTACACTTAAATGGTAATAGCTTGCCCTTACTGGGTTGCGCTGAAAATCACAAAACATTGGTCCTCATTAACCAGTGAGTTCTCTTTTTTGTTAGTTGTTCCTTAAAACAAGATTAAGATGAGTTGAAAAACTGTAAACCAGTCTCCAAGTTATATACTGTAATCACTAGAGGTGTCAAAAATCCCGTGAAATCAAAACATGAGATTTTTTTTCCCCCCCAAAAAACAGTCTCATGGGCAGTATGCCTGGGATGAAAATAAATTAAGTAATCACACCATAAATTAAAATTAACTGGATAATTTTGCCGGCCCCAATATACTGCCATGTGCATTTGTCTATTTTCTTCATCTCCCATGTCCAAACAGACAGGAAGAAAATCGGTTTCAGCACCTTGGCGCAGTGTTCCACAGAACAAAGGCATGAACGGAGCCCGTTTGCCAGTCATACAGGCTATGTTTACACTGCAGGGTAGGATTCCCAATTTGGATTTTTTGTTTAAAATCCGATTATTTACGTGGTTGTTCACATTGCCAAGCAAATGAGTATTCCCGTGTGTTTAACAAAGTATAGACTGCTGCGGCATGTGCTCCAGTGATGTGCGGTACTTGATTGATTCCATTCTGGGTGAAATTCAGGCTGGTATCGGTGATACCAATTCAATACTATGTTCAAATTAATACAAGGTGTATGGTAAATTTTAAAACATAATGTACAGTATTCCAAATCATAGCATAAAGACGTTCACAGTAATTTATTGATTTATTTTAAACTGTGACATATATTGGGGTAGTGCGGTGTTATACAATATATTCAAGGTAATATACAACATCAGAAAAAGTACAAAACTAGGTATCTGAAGTGTCAAAAGTATCACTATTTTTGATTTTAGAATTGACTTTAGCACATGAAGATCTGGTATTGAATAAATCAAAATTTCAGTATTAATCTGCACATTATCAGTATGCTCTCCTTAAAGCATTACACAGATTTTGTGCAACGGGAATCAACATTTTCTCAACCAAATGATTTCGGGTCAAAGATCAAGAAGAAAGATGGCCAAAATTATGGTATGGAAGTTTGTAGACAACTTGTTGCCACGTCTGCAGAAAAATCTGCGGATTTTTCCGGATCCAAGTCATCACTCTACACACGTCGATCACACACATACCTCAAGCAGTTCTCGCCTTTGTTTGACAGCGGGTGTACTGCTCACCTGCTCGGTGTCTGACGCAAAATCACAGGGCTCCACGTTTGACGAGATGGGAGTACTGGACGAGGGAGCAGAGCTGTCCAATTCCAAACCATTCGCTTTGATGCCAGAAGACATTGTGGTGGTGCTGGGGGAGTATAAAGAACAAACCCGCTCCTGCGTCCGTTATTCACTGCCAGGCGATATTTGCTTCATATAGTCTTCATTTTTGGGGTTAGGAAAGCCTAAGTTATCTCGCCTCATTGGGAAACTCAATGGACGTCTTGTGTGAGGCTTGTTGCATTGATTTGTGTTGTCGCTTTTTTATTATTGTAAAGCGCATTTGTTGTTAAAAAGTTAAAATTATTTTTAAAAAAAAAAGCTTTGCTGGTTTTTTGATTTTGTGTTCATCTGATTTGTTTTTCCTCACCCTGATTGTCTCTTGACATGTTTTTTAATTATGAAAAAGTAAATAAACGTCAAGTACCTGACTATGTGTGACGTATTGTGGAAGTGAAGGAAGAAAATATTTGGTTTTAAAAATATCTGCTACGCGTAGACAGGGCCAATACAAGCTTTTTTTCTGTGAAGAACCCAGAGAGGGTTACTTGGTTATTATTTATTTCAGTGTTATTGTGTTATTTATTTCCTTAATAGTGATATTATTCATTTTATGCCTTTTTTTTCTGTGAACAAAGATCCTGGAAAGCATAATTTATATTTGGGTGTGTGGCTTTCTGGAAAACAATACAGTAAAAATGTACGTCTAGGCAGCCCTGCGATAGTCAAACTTTTTCTGTTACGAACTGACCCCGGCCCCCATCAGAGAAGGGAAGAGTTATGTGGCCATCACATGTAAAAGTTTGGGGACCCCTGCTTTAAAGTCTCGGTAAACACGGCAATACACGCCTTTCGATGACGAATACATCGGATATACGACCTGGGCGTTCATACTGCAGTCGCATTGCATACATACCCGATGTATATCCACATATGAATGAGACCTGAGTCGCATTTAAAAAAATCTAACTGTTCACACTGACATAAAAAAAATCAGATACAGGTCACATATGAGCAACAAAATCTGAATTGATCTGCAGTGTGAACATAGCCACAGTCTCTATGTCTCTGTGGGTTGGAGGCGGGGCACGTAACATACACACACGGCAGAAGAGTGTAGCCTTGTGAGGAGAAATGCAAGGTGACATCTTCTTCTTTTCCTTTCGGCTTATCCCTTCAGGGGTCGCCACAGCGAATCAATTGCCTCCATTTAACTCTGTTTTCTGTATCCTCTTCTCTTTTCTTTTCTCCAACTACCTTCATGTTCTCTTTCACTACATCCATAAACCTCCTCTCTGGTCTTCCTCTAGGCCTCCTGCATGGCAATTCAAAACTCAGCATCCTTCTACCAATATAGTCACTATCTCTCCTCTGGACTTGTCCGAACCTTCTCAATCGGGCCTCTCTGACTTTATCTCCAAAACTTCTAACATGTGCTGATCTCTGATGTGCTCATTCCTGATCCCGTCCATCCTGGTCACACCCAAAGAGAACTGCAGCATCTTTATCTCTGCTACCTCCAGCTCTGCCTCCTGTCTTTTCCTCAGGGGCACTGTCTCTAAACCAAACAAGATCGCTGGTCTCACCACAGTTTTGTACTCCTTTCCTTTCATTTTAACTGAAACTCTTCTATCACACCCGACACTTTTCTCCACCCATTCCTGCCTACCCGCACATGCTTTTTCACCTCTTTTCCACACTCTCCATTGGTCTGGACTGTTGACCCTAAGTACTTAAAATCCTCCACCTTCTTTATCTCTTCTTCATGTAACCTCTTTCTTCCACGTGGGTTCCTCTCATTTACAAATTATGTACTCCGTCTTGCTGTGGCTAACCTTCATTCCACTCCTTTCCAGGGCAAACCTCCACCCCTCAAGCTTCTCCTCCACCTGTTCCCTGCTCTCACTACATATCACAATGTCATCTGCAAACATCATAGTCCATGGAGATTCCTGTCTAACCTCGTCCGTCAGCCTGTCCATCACCATAGCAAACAAGAAGGGGCTCAGAGCTGATCCCTGATGGAGTCCCACCTTCACTCGGAACTCCTCTGTCACACCTGCAGCACACCTCACTACTGTCTTACAGTCCTCGTACATGTCCTGCACCGCTCTAACATACTTCTCTGCCACTCCAGACTTCCTCATACAATACCACAGTTCCTCTCTGGGCACCCTGTCATAAGCTTTCTCCAGATCTACAAAAACACAATGCAGCTCCCTCTGACCTTCCCTGTACTTCTCAATCAACATCCTCAAAGCAAATACTGCATCTGTTGTACTCTTTTTTGGCATAAAACCGTACTGCTGCTCACAAATGCTCACGTTTGCCCTTAGTCTAGCTTCAACTACTCTTTCCCATAACTTCATTGTATGGCTCATCAGCTTTATTCCTCTGTAGTTGCCACAACTCTGCACATCTCCCTTGTTCTTAAAAATGGGCACCAGCACACTTCTCCTCCATTCCTTAGGCATCTTCTCATTATCTAAGATCTTGTTAAACAACCCGGTCAGGAACTCTATTGCCACCTCTCCTAGACACTTCCATACCTCCACAGGTATATCATCAGGACCGAGTGCCTTTCCATTCTTCATCCTCTTCAATGCCCTCCTCACTTCTTCCTTACTAATCTTTGCTACTTCCTGGTCCACAACAGTCACCTCTTCTACTCTTTGTTCTCTTTCATTTTCCTCATTCATCAACTCTTCAAAGTACTCTTTCCATCTTCCCATGACACTACTGGCACCTGTCAATACCCTTCCATCCTTATCCTTCATCACCCTAACCTGCTGCACGTCCTTCCCATCTCTGTCCCTCTGCCTTGCCAACCTGTATAGATCTTTCTCTCCCTCCTTGCTGTCCAACCTAGCATACAAGTCATCATAAGCCCCTTGTTTGGCCTTTGCCACCTTTACTTTCACCTTACGCTGCATCTCTCTGTACTCCTGTCTACTCTCTTCAGTCCTCTCAGTGTCCCACTTCTTCTTAGCTAACCTCTTACTCTGTATACACTCCTGCACCTCCTCATTCCACCACCAAGTCTCCTTATCTACTTTCCTTCCAGATGACACACCAAGTACTCTCCTACCTGTCTCCCTGATCACAGTAGCTGTAGTTGTCCAGTCATCTGGAAGGACTTCCTGGCCACCCATAGCCTTTTTCAACTCCTTCCTAAAAGTCACGCAACACTCCTCCTTTTTCAGCTTCCACCATTTTGTCCTCTGCTCTGCCTTTACCCTCTTCATCCTTCTCACCACTAGAGTCAACCTACACACCACCATCCTATGCTGTCTGGCTACACTCTCACCTACCACTGCTTTGCAGTCACTGACCTCCTTCAGGTTACACCTTCTACACAAGATGTAGTCTACCTGTGTGCTCCTACCTCCACTCTTGTAGGTCACCCTATGTTCCTGTCTCTTCTGGAAGAAAGTATTCACTACAGCCATTTCCATCCTTTTTGCAAAGTCGACCACCATCTGTCCTTCAGCGTTCCTCTCCTGGATACCAAACTTGCCCATCACCTCCTCATCATCTCTGTTTCCTGCACCAACATGTCCATTGAAGTCTGCACCAATGACAACTCTCTCACTTCTAGGGATGTTCTGCATCACTTCATCCAGGTCTGACCAGAATTTCTCTTTCTCCTCCATCTTACATCCTACCTGTGGAGCATACCCACTAACAACATTGAACATCACACCTTTGATTTCTGGCTTCAGGCTCATCACTCTATCTGACACTCTTTTTACCTCCAGGACATTGCTAGCAAACTCCTCCTTCAAAATCACCCCTACTCCATTTCTCTTCCTATCTACACCATGATAAAACAGCTTGAACACTGCTCCTAAACTTCTAGCCTTGCTACCATTCCACCTGGTCTCCTGGACACACAATATGTCTACCTTCCTTCTCTGCATCATGTCAACTAATTCTCTACCTTTTCCTGTCATAGTTCCAACATTCAAAGTCCCAACTCTTAGTTCTAGACTCTTAGCATTCCTCTTCTTTCTCTTCCTACGGACACACCTTCCTCCTCTCCTTCTTCGGCCAACAGTAATCCAGTTTCCACCAGCACCCTGTCGGTGAACAGCACCGGTGGCGGGCGTTGTTAACCCGGGCCACGTCCGAGCCGCTATGGAAGTCATTTGTTTGATTTGCATGTTCTGGTTTGGCAAAGTTATACGTCGGATGCCCTTCCTGACACAACCCTCTGTATTTATCCGGGCTTGTGACCGGCACAATAAGACACCTGCTTGTGCCCTGTTGCGGCTACATTTGCCCCGTTACGGCTACATTGCGGCAAGGTAACATAGTAGAAATGAAATAAATTAAAACAGTGGAACCCCGAGATACAAAAAATCCGGGATACGAAAAGACCTTTCTGATTTGTTTTGGCTTCGGCTTACGAAAATTAGTTTGCTTTACAATCTTGCCAAAACTTTTTTCGCTTTTTTTCTAAATTAGCGTATTTTAAGGTGCATGCTAAAACAAACAGTCCACAAAAACAGGCAACGGAAGCAAAAGAGTGAGTTTAGTTGAACTTTATTATATATATAATCACATATATATGTATATATATACTACATATTTAACAATACACTCATTGTATTAATCACTCATCTCCCACAAATCCATAAAAGTCCTCATCTTCTGCATCTGACTTGAACAGCTGGGCAATTTTGCCGTCAAACATGTCGGGTTCCCTGTCACATTGTCGGTCATCAGTCTCGTTGTCAGTCGGCTGTTCAGCAATGATGACGGCTTTCGCAAAAGCTCGGACAAGAGTTAAAGCAGATACTTTAGCCCAGGCATCCCCAATCCATTCACATAAGGTGGCGTAACTCTCCCGGCGCTCTGCAAACAGCATACTGGTAGGATCGTTACTGGAGGCATGGCAGTGGTAAGTGTACCTACTGTACGTATTACCTAATATTCTCTGATTGGTTTATTGCTGCCACTTTGCTGCCTATTAAAGATAAGAAAATTTTAGAATTTTTAACCAATATATATTCTATTTCAGGTTTTACTATTACATTACATTTGTATTACAATACTCTATATTTATACAGAATTAAATGTGCAGAACAGTGTTTTTCCATTGTATGAGGGGTCTTCCGGGTCAGTGGAACAAATTAGCCAATTTATATGTTAAATGTTGTTCGGGTTATGAAAAAATTTGCCTTACAAAAATCCTTTCAGAAACAAATTAATTTCATATCCCGGGGTTCCACTGAATATTGCAATGTATTGTCTATCCATTGTCTATGCCAATTATCCAATATTTTAAACATTTTTTTCATTGGACATTTCTTAAAAGTAATGTTAAAATCTCGTCTCATCCGCACAGACCCAATTTTGTGTATTGTCTTGTCTCGTGACACCCAAAAATAAACACACACTGAAAGATTGTACAGTTATCCTTCATTTATCTTGATTAAGTGGTTCCACGCCCGAGTTTGATCAGTGAATCCATCTTCTATGCCGCTTAAGCTCACTTGGGTCGGGAGTATGTGAAGAGTATGCAGAAGCCTATCCCTACTGACTTCGAGAGAGAGGTAAGGTACACCCCAGTCAATCGCAGGGCACATATAGACATACAAGCATACAGACTCACATACAGTACCTATGGACAATTTAGAGTCGGCAATTAACCTACCATGCAACTCCACCATAGGAATGTGGGAGGAAACCGGGGTACCCAGTGCAAAACCCACGCACCCACGTCGAGAACATGCAATCTCCACACAGAGATGCCAAACGGAGATTCGAACCCAGGTCTTCCCAATCACCTGACTGTGTGGCCAATATGCTAACCACTAAGCCACTAGTTCACTATTTGAAGCACAAAACATCTACTTTGGGATGTACTGGGACCATTAGTCACAGTTGGAGACTGATTGTGTTCTTTTAATATACTGTATATTTTGCCTCAGACAACAGTCCAACTAAATGAGACAACCTCCCTGGATGGGACTAAGTAAAACACCTCTTTTAACTATTAATTTCCATCAGTTTAATTGCCTTTTTGGAGACTGTGACCACGTTTTAAGAATGAATTCAGCCTTTATAACATGCAGGTTCTCTAACCCAAAGGACCCATGTACCTGGCTCAAAACCCAGACAGAGTTGTTCCCTTTTTCTGGAGTTGACCAGTGCTTGTACAGTAATCTCGTTTTCCTGAACTCACAGGACCCTACCGTCTTGTTAGCGCCAGAGCAAAGAACAAGTCCATTCATTATTTGGAGCCTGATGAATGACTTGGTCAGACAGTAAGGGAAAGCCGAGGTGTAAATGTTCAACCTCTCATAAATCACATTGACGGGCAAGTCTAGACCTTAACCTACATGTACTCAAGAGTGATGATCCTTTGTATATTTTTCCCTAGTTGTATAGAAAAATAGTTTAGGAAAAGTTCTATGTTGCTGCACCTCTGGGTTATCAATAACATCTTGTGTATGTGTCGAATAAGTAATTCCTATGTGTCTTTGTATGCTAGAACTGTAAAAATGTCCAAATTTCTGTCATTTGATGGTTGATTAAATCGGTTGGCATGAAATACAAGCATATTTAAACTGTCTAATTAATTTATTTTGTCCGTTTGCTACACTGTTTCTTGGCAAAAAAAAAAAAAACCTTGAATATAGTGAGGGAAAATTAGAACTATAAACTACTACTTATTAAATTAATTAGTTATGTATAATAAGTTTGGGTGTAAATCTCTCGTTGCGGTAAACAATTCAATATGCAACAACAATAACTACATCAAATTTTATGTAAAGCTGGGGTCTCAAACTCGTGCTTTGGAGGGCCAAGATCCTGTGGGTTTTCTTCCCAGCCAAGCACCACAGCAGGTGATTTTAATGATCAACACCTCCTTCATTTTGAGGGAAGGAGCTCATCAATTAAAGCACCTCCTTTAGTGACCAGCTGGAAAGAAAACCTGCAGGGTCTTGGCCCTCCATGGCACAAGTTTGAGACCCTTGATAATATCAATACTAGAAGTATGGGCTATTATTTTATCCATCCATTCATCCATCCATTTTCTATACCGCTTATCCTCATTAATTTTGCGGGTATGCTGGAGCCTATCCCAGCAGACTTCGGGCGGGAGGCGGGGTACACCCTGGACTGGTTGCCAGTCAATCGCAGGGCAGACATGCAACTGTTCACACTCACATTCAAACTCTAATGGACAATTCAGGGTCGCAATTAACCTAACATGCATGTTTTTGGAATGTGTGAGGAAACCAGAGTACCCGGAGAAAACCCACACACGCATGGGGAGAACATGCAAACTCCACACAGAGATGCTCAACAAAGATTCGAACCCTGAACCTCCTGACTGTGAGGCCAATGTGCTACCCAGTCATCCACCGTGCGGCGGCTATTATTTTATTCCAAAATAATATACAATTAGAAAAGCCCTCAGTTTTTGAGTGTTTAATGGGAGAAGCAATTTTTCACTCCGTTTGACGGTCCTTGAATGCACCTTCTCTGTTCGGAGACGCTGCTCTCACACTACTAAACTGTATTATTAACTCTTTTGTTTCACCTGTCTGGTCCCAAATGTTCATACTATGTGGGAATGCATAAGGGTACAATTTGATGACCTTATTGGGTACTAATGTGCATATTTGTGGTACACAACCTCTCTGAAAAATGAACAATAGGTGGATGGTATTTCTGTTTTAATTTGATGTTGATCCTGTCATAGTTTTGCACAATCAATACTAAATGAGATAAGTTAGATGTACGTGCAATTGCTATCATGCTAGTGTCAATGGCATAGCATTAGCCAGTGCCCCAAATAGCTCTCATTGGCTCTAAATAAGACATAAAACAATACCTGCAGTGTGTACTTCTCTCTTCTGCGTCACAACTCAAGTCACGGCGACACAAATAACTTCGCTCTTGTTAAAGGAGCCATCTGCCAGGGCTTTGAAGCTAATCTTGCCATTCACAATACCCTTTTCTTTGCCCATTTCAGCTCAATATTTGTTCCAGCTTCTTAGGCCGAGGGTCAAACAGGCCGTGCACACGTTAATTGCGCGTCCAAAAAAAAGAGCGGCGTTCAAGGACACTTCCGTAACTTTGACAGCCCTACTATAAACGTAATGCGATTTTTAATTGCTCGTAAACTGAGGTTACAAGCTGCAAATATTCCTTTCCGCCTGTGATAAAATCAACACTGCATAGTTTCACAAGACCACTTGTAATGCCATCAAAGCATTGCACTGATATTTTACACTGAGCTCTGCATATTGTAGAGCGACTGGATGGCCGCAAATGTTGACTTGTGTTCATCAGTGCATTTATTTCAGTTCAGGGAAACTTTCCTGCTATCAATCATCAGGTCACAACATCAGGGTTATAATCCAGTGTTAAGATAAGACTTTTGATGGCCAGTGGATTTCCAAGTTAAATGCATGTTAAATGAAGTCCAGTGGTTATTAGACATGGCGTGTTAATGGGTATGATACACTGTGGGATATAAAAGCATGCACAAGACATTAACTGAAAATATGTTGGCTTTCACTGGACAGTGACAGACAGTTCAATTCCTTGTACTTGCTTGTGGACTTCTTTTTCCAGGCCTCGTTTTACAATTTGGGAGAGCAGCTGTGCAACCTTTCCGCATTATCTATTTCAAAATGCCATCCCACTTGTCAACATGACATCATAGTAAGGTCAGCACCCCAATCTATCCTCCTCCTGAGGCTACCTGGTTTAGTTGGGTCTAGGAGCAAATTGGAAAGTGGTACTCATTGACATCCAGACATCTTCATTTGACAAAAAAAAAAGAAGAGAAAAAAAAAACCCCACTACAATTAAACTTTGCAAACCAAACATTAGAAATCCTGTGTGTGAAATTGTTTGGATTATATTACATATGGAAAAAAATCACATGACATTTTTGCAAAGAGTTAAAATCTTAGAACGAAACATGAAGAAAATAAACATAGTCTATACTGTTATAAAACCCAACCATTTATCTAAAATACTATCATCACTATTATAATAAAAAACAACAATTAGCTCTTTGAAAACAAGTCCAAAAAACAAGGAATTTGGACATTTGAAAACGACAAAAAACAGTTGCTATAGGAAGCAAATCTGGCAAAACTAGTGTGCATGTGAGGGTCTATATTATGTTTTAGTTATGTCTTGTATGTCTTTGTGTGTCTTTGTTTTACTATGTTGGGTAATAAGAGTGTAAAGGTGCCTGTAGGAGTCTTATTTCATGCCTGGAGGGCTTTAACAATGTTTAAAAACATGTTTTTTTATGCTCTAAATACAAAAATATCCGATTCACAAATACGGAAGTCTACTTTTCAGAAACGTACATTACACTTTTGTGTCTGCAACCATTTAGGTAAGCAAAGTATCAGTAAATGTATCGGCAATACCGGCCCTCTATTTACACCGTATCGGATAAACAGCAACAAATTCAGCATCACCCACCCAAAGAAGAAGCACGCAAGATAACTTTTATCATAAATGATTTGTTCCCTTATTGGAATCGGAGGAACATAATCTCACAGCAGAAGATGATCCAGAGGTGGGCAGTAAATGGTTCATAGACAATTAGTATGTATGCTCTTGGATGGTCTCAGTGTCACCCAGAGATGGTGGCCTGCCTGTACCTGGGGTGCACATCCGCCCAACCAATTTAATTGGACAGCTGCTAAGCATTAACATTCGCCCACACATACCCACTTCTGTGAGTGTGATGGCTCTTTTATTGTGACAAATATGAGGGCTATTTATTGGTCTCCCTGGATAGTAAAGAGAAGGTTACATGCAGCACCAAAGCTTTAATTGCATTGTTGAAGAAAGGTGTTGTCCTGCTATGGCAGCTCTGATGTGCTCATAAGAACGAACGCCTGCATACTGTTCATACATACACTCAAAAGCACATTTGTATTTAAAATGTTTATGCATGTAAATATGAACCGCTTAGTTTTATTTTTACGTGCTACACACACACACCCCTGGCTATCACACAAGTGCAATTAATTACATGAATATTACAATATTTCCTCACGCTAACTATTACTTTGTAGCATAGGATTCAAGTGTAAATGGTCAGATTTAAAGCGTCACACACAATGACTCAGTCGCGATCAGGTGCTCTTTACGAGCGGAAAATCCTGACAGAACTAGGATCAACCAGGATGCTTTGCCATGGTAACCCAAGCCAACCCTTTTTTCTGAGCTGAGGGGGGGGGCAGGACCTACAGTATAAACACGACTGAGAGCAGGAAGGAGACATATTTGGAAGGTGCCATGAGAAAATGAGATCTTCATACAATTAAACTGTAAAATAAATCAGTGAATCTGCAGCCGCTTGGTGAGGTTTATTTTTAAGACCATGTAAAGATCTCACGCGAAGAATATACCTTTTATATGAAGCATTTTCCCACTTGATACCAGCCAAGAAAGGGAAAACATCTGGTTGGGTTATTCTCATGATAGATTCAGAGCATCAAGCAGATTACCCATTTTACTCTTACCCTTCTTGCAAATAACGTTTAACTCAGTTAACCCTTGGAAGTCCCCAATCAAATCAGAGTAATGAGATCTCAGTGAGATCTATCACTGCATAGCAGTCGCATGCTTCTTGGAGGTTGATAAACCAACTAAAATACTCTGTATTAACACAACAGGCTGGCGACGAGTCTGCCTGTAGCCTGTAGCTTCTCACCCGAGGTAAAATTGATGCGCTCTTGCGTGATGCGTCATGATTCGTACAGTGTGACCTGAAACTATAAAAAGTGTAAGAAACTGATAGCAATTATTTTCTTGGTCGATTAATCTGAAGCTTGCTGTTTTGATTAATCGGTTAGGCTGGAGGGAGTGGATTAATAATATTAATACATGAATTAATGAAGAATTAAAATGATACATAAATACATATATACACACACACACAGTATATAAAGTACAGGCCAAAAGTTTGGACACATATTTTCATTCAATGTGTTGTCTTTTTTTAATGACTATTTACATTGTTAGGTTCTCAAAGCTATGAAGGAACACATGTATAATTATGTACTTAACAAAAAAGTAAAAAAGAAATAACTCTAGGGCCGCACGGTGGTTGAATGGGTAGCATGTTGGCCTCACAGTCAGGAGGTTCAGGGTTCGAATCTCCGTTGGGCATCTCTGTGTGGAGTTTGCATGTTCTCCCTGTGCGTGTGTGGGTTTTCTCCGAGTACTTCGATTTCCTCCCACATTCCAAAAACATGCATGTTAGGTTAATTGGCGACTCTAAATTGTCCATTAGGTATAAATTTTTGTATGTCTTTGTTTGTCTATATGTGCCCTGCGATTGACTGGCGACCAATCCAGGGTGTACCCCGCCTCCCGCCCAATGTCAGCTGGGATAGGCTCAGGCATACCCGCGACCCTAATGAGGATAAGCGGTATAGAAAATGAATGATGAATGAATGAAATAACTCTAAATATGTCTTATATTGTATAGTATCTTTTTTTTTGCCTCCAGCCGCCACCCTGCTCTTTTTACACCCGACCCCTTTGGCCCCTCCCATGAGTTCACCACTCGTGAACCCAGGTTAGCTTTTTGTGCTGTGCCCGACCACCTCAAGACGCTCTCCATTGTGCCCCACCTCCAGGCCTGGCTCCGGACCTGCGGTGACCCGCGTCCGGGCGAGGGAAAACAAAGTCCATTTTTGTTGTGCATCATTGGGGTCTATTGAGCCACTCTTTGTCTGGTCCCTTTCCTAAGACCTATTTGTCATGGGTGACCCTACCAGGGGCATGACAGCCCCCGACAACTTAGCTTCTAGGATCATTGGGACACGCAAACTCCTCCACCACGATAAGGTGGTGACTCAGGGAGGAGGGCCGGAAGCCCCGCGACTCGTCCTTGGATAAGCGAAAGAAAATGGACAGATGGATCGTTTTTTTTTGATAGCCCTGCAAACCCTTGGTGTTTTCTCAATGAGCTTCATGAAGTAGTCACCTGAAATGGTTTTCACTTTACCAGTGTGCCTTGTCAGGGTTAGTGGAATTCCTTGCCTTATTAATGGGGTTGGGACCATCAGTTGTGTTGTGTGTCCAAACTATTGGCCTGTACTGTATGTACTGTATACTGTGTGTATGTTATGTACTGTCTATACATTTGTACTGTATTTGTTAACTTCCTTAGGACTTTCAAATGAATTTGGCTGGTTTGTTAAAAAAAAAATATATATATGTATGACTAAACATGTATTCATCAGAGAGGATGAGAATTCTGAGTGCAATTATGAGTGTTTAATACCCATGTGACTACATGTAATTACAACATGCATTCTATGATACTAGTTGGTTGTACAAAGAAATAATCGGTAAATTCTGTAGACAACAGACACCTGCCAAAATGTCCAACTTTATTATTCTCAACATGCCATTTGACTCTTGAATACGCTTCACAGATCTCCGTTTTGTTGCATTTTCCTGGTTTCAGTTTCAAGTTCAGTTTGTACACTACAGATAAATAAATAGACTTTATCATTTGTCAATAGTATTTCAAATGGGGGGCGCGACAACATTTCTGGTGTTGACAGAAAACAACTGAGCACCGCTGCTTTAGAGATACAGCCTTTAGAGATCTGCCATCTAAATCACATATATTGGTTTAGTAACCATATTTTTCACGTGTTACACTGTATTTTACAAAATATAAAGATCATATTCTTAAGAAACTTGACTTTCAAGAAACTACGTTTTTTAAGGTAAGGAGCTCGGCCATCCGGGAGGAGCTCAGAGTAGAGCCGCTGCTCCTTCACCTCGAGAGGAGCCAGTTGAGGTGGCTCGGGCATCTAGTCCGGATGCCTCCTGGGCGCCTCCCTGGTGAGGTGTTTCGGGTATGCCCAGTCGGGAGAAGGCCCCCGGGAAGACCTAGGACACGCTGGAAGGACTATGTCTCACAGCTGGCCTGGGAACGCCTTGGTGTCCTCGCGATGGAGCTGGAAGAGGTCGTTGGGGACCGGGAAGTCTGGACTTCCCTACTGAAGCTGCTGCCCCCGCGACCCGGACCCGGATAAGCGGGGGAAAATGGATGGATGGATGGATGGAAGTTTTTTAAGTCGGGAGCTGTGTTTACATGTAGCTAGTGAACTCTTTGGCAGATTGCATATATTTGTAACGCCTGAGCTTAACTTTATTAAAACTTTTCTCAAGTTACTCAAAGCACTTTGACAGCGTGGCCACATTTATCCACTGATGACTCAGCATCATAAGCACCTGGGGGTTCATTATCTTGCCCAAGCATACTTTGACGTGGTCAACATGGTTTCCCCCAATTTTCCAAGTATCTGAACATATACGAAAACAACTTGTGAATGTATTTGATCTCTGTGAGCAGTATCAGATGTGCACACTGTAGTATAGCACCTGTCCAAAACCCGAGAACCGAGCACTTCCATTCGGGCATATTTTGTGTATGACAGCTTTCAAACAGACAGCAAGGAGGATTCCAAAATGTAGCTTCTTTATTCTCAACCTCAGACCAAACAACCCATGGTCTCATACAATTAACTACCTGGATTTTGTAGAAATATGGACTCGCAGGAGTGCCTAAAAGTGCACTCTTTTATCCTGCAAATTTACTTGAAATGGATGCTTGTTTTACTTTGGCTTGGTGAGTGGATATTGCGCTGCTTGTTCATTTCGCTATAATCGTAGTTAGCAAGCTGATTGGCTGCACAAGCAAATACGACCCAACAGGATCATCAAATGATCATCTCATCTTTGGCCTGACAGTGTTTTTCATTGTGCTACACACTGCCTGGCCAAAAAAAGTTGCCACCTGGATTTAACTAGGCAAATAGGTACGAGGTTGCTGCTGTTG
This sequence comes from Oostethus manadensis, assembly GCA_024372805.1. Taxonomy (NCBI): domain Eukaryota; kingdom Metazoa; phylum Chordata; class Actinopteri; order Syngnathiformes; family Syngnathidae; genus Oostethus; species Oostethus manadensis. The sequence goes on from QODF01000006.1 coordinate 1,282,197, forward strand.
GTCAGGTCAAGGTTCAGCAACAATATGTGCTGAAAGAATGAGGTCAGCTGACTACCTGAAGATACGGAATGAGCAGGTTATTCCATAATATATTTTTTCTTCCCTGATGTCACGGGCATATTCCAAGATGACAATGCCAGGATTAATCGGGCACAAATTGTGAAAGAGTGATTCAGGGAGCATGAGACATCATTTTCACACATGGAGTCCAGACCTTAACCTCATTAAGAATCTTTGGGATGTGCTGGAGAAGGTTTTGCGCAGCGGTCAGACTCCACCATCATCAATGCAAGATCTTGGTGAAAAATGAATGCAACACTGGATGGAAATAAATCTTGTGACATTACATAACCTTACCGAAACAATGCCACAGCGAATGCGTCCCGTAATCAAAGCTAAGGGCGGTCCAATGAAATATTGGAGTGTATGACCTTTTGGTGGCGATTTGCTTTTGGCCAGGCAGTGTATATTGTTACCGCTTGTTGTCGCTTGTCTCTCACAAAGTGGCTTTGCAAAACGGTACGGAATAACATTTGTGTTTATTTTATTTACAGTTCAGGTTGGATTTTATTTTGTTGCACTGCAAGTATTTGCAGTGGGCAGAGGGCACAAGATCAGTACGCGACTGCATGCACGCAGCTTAGGGAACGTTGGTCATGGACCAACAATCGGTGGTAACTCAATCTTGTCATACAACTGTCGGCAAATACTTCCTAGGCCTCCACTGTATGTTGCTCTGATGTATCATTAATAAATCTGTGAAGCTCTCCATTGAAATTGTACTTGATCAATGGTCTGAGAGGAATAAAATTAAGTTGGGCAAACTGACTCAATATGACATCACGAGAGGCTGGAAGTCTCATGCACAACTCTCTAATTGGTGTCTGCTTTGGCATGGGGGCAGAAGACCACCAGAAGGATAGAGCACAACTGGGGATAGAGGCAATAAACAGGAACGAGCAGATGGTCTACTCCAGAGGACAGACACTCCAACACATGTAACAAACTGGACACTGTAAATGTTGGAAAGTGTGAACGTGTCTAAAATGTGTCAGCTAGAATGTGTCAAACATCACATGCATTCCATATTAGACACTTTGCAGATATACTGTACTTTGTCAGTAGTCACATTTGTGTATTTAAGTAACAAACTTTGAGTTAAAATCCATTCAGCAATGTCACAAAATGAACTAATGGCAGAAAATAATACATTTTTGGATGCACAATGAGACGGCTTTCACACAAAGAAAAAACAAGAACATAACCCAACATAAGGCTTGAGTTATGTTGTGTACAATCTAACGGTGAATTTGGACACTGAGGTCATCATAACAAGTTTGAAAGGGATGATGTATGGTATGTCAAAGCACACAAGACATAGTAACATATTTAATCAGACTTGGAACAAATGTAATGTCACCTAATCCAATAGTGGTATATTCTGCTCAAACCAGTCGTTCTTTACTAACTACCATGACTATGCCACAAGGCTTTGCTTTTCTTATTAGTCACGGTTGTAAAATCACCCCCAATGGAGCCAAAGAAAGTTGATAATGTAGGTGAAAAACACCATTGAATTCAATAAATAACTCACAGCTTAAGGTGTCGTTTGTAGGGAAATCGCCTCTCTTCCTCCTTCACTGCTCATTATCCTCGTCAAGGTAAAAGTGATGTAAAATGTTCACTTTTAATTTACAGTATATGCATTGTGAATTGTTTTTGCACGTAAACCTAAAATTGTAAAACTATAAACGCTAATCAAGGTTCCACTGTAATTGCAATTAAAAAATATAACTTAAGGTAGAAATCTCGATTAGTTTTTTCAGAGTCTGTAGGCAGTTGTCTTATCTTTCAACAATTCTAACTTGCTGACAAATCTGAATAAAACATATCCTCCATAATCCAATTTCTGGTTCTGCGATACACCTTGTCAAAAAAAACAAAGCTGTCTTTTGGCTGCCAGTAATTTCATACTTTTTGTATGCTCATCATGTTCCCAAAATATGTGATTTGCATTGGGTCAGAAGAACATTTTTGTTTTTGGGAAGAAATGCATAAAATGTTGGATAATTTGCAATAAAATAAGTATACTTGAGCATTTTGGAGAACTGTATGAGCATTCAACGAATAAAAAATCCAGTAAACAAGAAGATTATTTGTCTTTATGAGAATGAAATCTAGTCTGGGAATTGTATCCACAAAAACACACCATTATTACTTTTGATTGTGTTTTATTTTTACATTTTATGGATAAGCAGTACAGAAAATGGATGGATGGATGTCTCAAGAGCCTTATTGTGACAGAAACCTTTCATCTGCCACAAAAGCCTTCAAATGACTTATTGTCTAAGGCACCCCCCCCTCCTGTGAGTTAAAGCAGAGGTATTCCAAAAAATCTAGCAAGCATTTTTAACAATGAGCTGTGAATTAAACAATATATACAAAATAGGCTGCAGGAGGTAGGAAAAAATGTAAGAGACACACAGGCTTCCGGCTTTTTTCCCTGTCAGTGAAAATGCAAAGGTCAGGAGAAGACAACCTGTGATTGGTAGCTTCATCAGTGGAGTTTGTTGTTCTAGCTGCAGTGTGTTCAGTGTAACATTGGCCAATACATAATGATCTTTAGAAGTATGAAGGTGAAATGAGTTGTTGAGGTCTTCAAACTTTTGCAGTTTTTCCCAATTCTGTCAGAGCTTTAAAAAAGAAAAAAGCATCTTGATCAACAATTCTGTGCTGAAAACCCTGTGAATAGAGGGTAGTTGAGGGCAAGCATGTGCTCCCCTCTGAGTCTTGCAGTTGCATTGTGAACATGGTGCAGGCAAGACAAAGTTATAAGGCTCACTCCCACGTAATAAGAATTACAATAATTAAGACCAGAGGGGAAACATTTCCCACTGATCTTAAATTGATGTTTTCACTTTTGCATCCGATTTAAAGTATTTATTGTCCTGCATTACGGCGGATTAAAATTAATTTGTATGTGCTTCAAGTAGCAGTAAGGAATAGTTAGGAATTTAAATCTGAATCATATTTGTCATATCAATCATATGTGCAAAGTACAAAAATGTATTGGTAGCTTTTGATAGATGAATGGAAGATAGATCCTGACACCCAAAAAACACAAAACATATTTTATAGAACGTAGTTATGGTTTTAGATGAAATACATATGAATACTGATTGAAATTGATAAATGAACATTTACTATTTTTTACCTCTTATTAAAGACTCATGTTCACAAAGATGGCAATGAGTGGTAAAGGGTAGAGGGAATAGGAAAAGCCACACGGACAACTTTGTGTTTTGCTATGACTTCTTTATTGAAATCTTAGTGTTTCTAACCATCATTATCAAAGTTAAGGCACTTACAAATTTCTTTAGTGCCAAGGTGGGTTATTTAGCAGCTGTACTTAATAAACAACAGCGACTTGTGATGATTAACGACCACAGTTGGATGTGCAATATCAATGCAGTCAGTGGTTCTCAAGGGGTTTGGCCTGCGGGACCAACTATCACCCTTCAATGCCAAGTGGTGACCTCGTTTTTTAACGCAAAATTCTCAAAGATTTAATATTTACTTATGATTTATGTTTATAATTTATTTAGTTTAATTTTAAATATAAATGTAGCCGCAACGGGGCACACGACACTGTCTTATTGTGCCGGTCCTAAGCCCGGATAAATACAGAGGGTTGTGTCAGGAAGGGAATTCGACGTAAAACTTTGCCAAACCAGAACATGCGAATCAAACAAATGACTTCCATACCGGATCGGACGTGGCTCGGGTTAACTACGGCAGCCACCGGTGCTGTTCACCGACAGGGTGCCGGTGGAAACTAGATTACTGTTGGCCGTAGAAGGGGAGGAGGAAGGTGTGTCCGTAGGAGGAGAGAGAGGAGGAATATTAAGAATCTAGAACTAAGAGTTGGGACTTTGAATGTTGGAACTATGACAGGAAAAGGTAGAGAATTAGTTGACATGATGCAGAGGAGGAAGGTAGACATATTGTGTGTCCAGGAGACCAGGTGGAACGGTAGCAAGGCTAGAAGCTTAAGAGCAGGGTTCAAGTTGTTCTATCATGGTGTAGATAAGAAGAGAAAAGGAGCAGGGGTAATTTTGAAGGAGGAGTTTGCTAGCAACGTCCTGGAGGTGAAAAGAGTTTCAGACAGAGTGTTGAGCCTGAAGCTAGAAATCGAAGGGAATGTCTTCAATGTTGTTAGTGGGTATGCTCCACAGGTAGTATGTGAGATGGAGGAGAAAGAGAAATTCTGGTCAGACCTAGATGAAATGATGCAGAACATCCCCAGAAGTGAGAGAGTTGTCATTGGTGCAGACTTTAATGGACATGTTGGTGCAGGAAACAGAGATGAAGAGGAGGTGATGGGCAAGTTTAGTATCCAGGAGAGGAACGCAGAAGGACAGATGGTTGGTCGACTTTGCAAAAAGGATGGAAATGGCTGTAGTGAATACTTTCTTCCAGAAGAGACAGGACCATAGGGTGACCTATAAGAGTGGAGGTAGGAACACACAGGTAGACTACATCTTGTGTAGAAGGTGTAACCTGAAGGAGGTCAGTGACTGCAAAGCAGTGGTAGGTGAGAGTGTAACCAGACAGCATAGAATGGTGGTGTGTAGGATGACTCTAGTGGTGAGAAGGATGAAGAGGGTAAAGGCAGAACAGAGGACGAAATGGTGAAAGCTGAAAAAGGAGGAGTTTTGGGTGACTTTTAGGAAGGAGTTGAAAAATGGTATAGGTGGCCAGGAAGTCCTTCCAGATGACTGGACAACTACAGCTACTGTGATCAGGGAGACAGGTAGGAGAGTACTTGGTGTGTCATTTGGAAGGAAAGTAGATAGGGAGACTTAGTTGTGGAATGAGGAGGTGCAGGAGTGTATACAGAGTAAGATGTTAGCTAAAAAGAAGTGGGATACTGAGAGGACTGAAGAGAGCAGACAGCAGTACAGAGAGATGCAGCGTAAGGTAAAAGTAAAGGAGGCAAGGCCAAAAAGGGGCTTGTGATGACTTGTATGCTAGGTTGGACAGCAAGGAGGGAGAGAAAGATCTATACAGGTTGGCAAGGCAGAGGGACAGAGATGGGAAGGACGTGCAGCAGGTTAGGGTGATGAAGGATAGGGATGGAAGGGTATTGACAGGTGCCAGTAGTGTCAGTGAAAGATGGAAAGAGTAATTTGAAAAGTTGATGAATGAGGAAAATGAGAGAAAACAAAGAGTAGAAGAGGTGACTGTTTTGGACCAGGAAGTAGCAAAGATTAGTAAGGAAGAAGTGAGGAGGGTATTGAAGAGGATGAAGAATGGAAAATCACTCGGTCCTGATATACTGATATACAGATATACCTGTGGAGGTACGGAAGTGTCTAGGAGAGGTGGCAAAAGAGTTCCTGACCGGGTTGTTTAACAAGATCTTAGATAATAAGAAGATGCTCGAGGAATGGAGGAGAGGTGGGTTGGTGCCCATTTTTAACAACAAGGGAGATGTGCAGAGCTGTGGCAACTACAGAGGAATAAAGCAGATGAGCCATACAATGAAGTTATAGGAAAGAGTAGATGAAGCTAGACTAAGGGCAAACGTGAGCATTTGTGAGCAGCAGTACGGTTTTATGCCAAAAAAGAGTACAAAAAATGCAGTATTTCCTTTGAGGATGTTGATTGAGAAGTACAGGGAAGGTCAGAGGGAGCTGGATTGTGTTTTGTAGATCTGGAGAAAGCTTATGACAGGGTACCCAGAGAGGAACTGTGGTATTGTATGAGGAAGTCTGGAGTGGCAGAGAAGTATGTTAGAGCGGTGCAGGACATTTATGAGGACTGTAAGACAGTAGTGAGGTGTGCTGCACGTGTGACAGAGGAGTCCCGAGTGAAGGTGGGACTCCATCAGGGATGAGCTCTGAGCCGCTTCTTGTTTGCTATGGTGATGGACAGGCTGACGGACGAGGTTAGACAGGAATCTCCATTGACTATGAAGTTTGCAGATGACATTGTGATATTTAGTGAGAGCAGGGAACAGGTGGAGAAAAAGCTTGAGGGGTGGAGGTTTGCCCTGGAAAGGAGTGGAATGAGGGTTAGCCGCAGCAAGACGGAGTACATGTGTGAAAATGAGAGGAACCCAAGTGGAAGAGTGAAGTTACAGGAAGAAGAGATAAAGAAGCTGGAGGATTTTAAGTGCTTAGGGTCAACAATCCGGAGCAATGGAGAGTGTGGAAAAGAGGTGAAGAAGCGTGTGCAGGCAGGCTGGAATGGGTGGAGAAAAGTGTCGGGCGGGTGTGATGTGTGATAGATGAGTTTCAGCTAAAATGAAAGGAAAGGAGTACAAAACTGTGATGAGACCAGCAATATTATTTGGTTTAGAGACAGTGCAGCTGAGGAAAAGACAGGAGGCAGAGCTGGAGGTAGCAGAGATGAAGATGCTGAGGTTCTCTTTGGGTGTGACCAGGATGGACAGGATCAGGAATGAGCAAATCAGAGGGACAGCACATGTTAGAGGTTTTGGAGATAAAGTCAGAGAAGCCAGATTGAGATGGTTCGGACATGTCCAGAGGAGAGATAGTAAATATATTGGTAGAAGGATGCTGAGTTTTGAATTGCCAGGCAAGAGGCCTAGAGGAAGACCAAAGAGGTTTATGGATGTAGTGAAAGAGGACATGAAGGTAGTTGGCGCAAGAAAAGAGGATACAGAAGCCAGAGTTAGATGGAGGCAAATGATTTGCTGTGCCAGCCCCTGAAGGGATAAGCCGAAAGGAAAAGAAAAAGAGTTTAATTTTAAATATAGTAGAACTCTTTGGAATAACTATGCAGGTGCTTTGAGCTTTTCCTAAGTGCCAGCAGTGTAATTTTGAGCCAGTAGCTCACGGTCCCTTTAATAAAAAGATATTAAAGAGCAGTTTGATTTTAAGGTAGTGCAAAATAACATGGTGTGTCGGCCGAAAACTTGTTTAATAATCACTTAAGAAACAATAAGTTTTTAACCACAAATTAAAAATGATTTGAAGAAAAGGTGTCTGCAAAAACTTTCAGTTCTTGGTATATTTGGGGAGTTAAAGCATTTGGACATGTACCTGGATGAGAGGTGAAACGTCTTCAAGAAAATCAACCAGTCCAGTTGTTCTGATTCAACACTCAGTAGGTTAGATTAACAGTAATAGGAGGACCATTTCCCATGAGCTCACCACTTGTCTCCGTCGGGCGCACAGCAAGCTGGGTGGATAATGTTGAACTTCAGATCCACAGCATGAACCATGGTCATGTTACCAATCATTAATTAGCCAAAATAGCCTTAGTCTAGTCCTCTCTAGGGCAGTAATGTAATAGCAGAGATCGTAAAAACAAACACAGAAGAGAGAAATGAAGCTGATCTTACAGCATTACTTACAACGGTTTTAAGTGCCCTCGTCTCTGCCCTCCAGATTTAAACCCCTGATGAAGCAGCCCACTGGAGTGTGAAGACTGGCAAGAAAGATGTAGTCATTCCGACAGGACTGATTGGTGAAGTTAAGTGCAGAGTCAGGGAATGGCCAAGAGGCCGGTCAATGTGGTTCCAACCTGGGGTTGAGAATAAGTGCTCTGATGGTCTTAGCTCTTTCCAGCTTTAGTTGAGGTCTCCAGTGGGTTGACAAAGATTGTTAAAGTTCACTAAACTAAAGTTCACTCCACTAAACATGACATCTATTTGGTCCAAAGAAACATTTTAGGCACTTTGGAGGAGGTCACAGAAGTGAAGCCAGTTCAGAATTTCCGAAACAGGTCACAGAAAGCCCCTCACTATACTGTCAGGTCATGTTCTGCCCAGTTAACAGCTGAGAGCAGTAGGACAAAAGATGAGACATTCCAGAAGTGGCATCCCCCAGTTGATCTGTCTCACCTGGAGAGTGAGACAGGTGAGACAAGAATGAACAAAAGCTAGTCAGTGGTATCTTGTATGAGAAGTCAGAAGCCTTATTTCTCTTGGGGGACTTCAATGCAGTTTGATGATTGACTTTGTGGTTGTGTCATCGGACTTGCGGCCACATGCTTTCGGGTAAAGAGATTGGTGGAGCTGTCAACCAATCACCACCTGGCAGTGAGTTGGTTCCAATGGTGGAGGAAGGATGCATAGCAGACCCAAATGCATTGTCAGACTCCCCTGTCAGAAGGAGTTTCAACTCCCATCTCAGGGAGAGTTTCGACCACAGTGCACAGCCAACACCATGTATGGTGGGGATGGTGTGCGGCTGACCTCGACTCGAGATGTTGTTGACTAGTGGAGGGAAGTCCTCTTTGAAGATCTCCTCAATCTCACCGACACGTCTTCCAAAGAGGAAGCAGTGGCTGGGGACACCATGGCGGATACTCCTATCTCTGAGGCTGAGATTACCAAGGTGGTCAAAAAGCAACTCCAAGTTTGAGTCCACGATCTTTGCCCGGAAAAGGGCGGAGTGCCATCTCCGGGTTGGGGATGAAGTCCTGCCCCAAGTGGAGGAGTTTAAGTGCCTCAGGGTTTTGTTCACAAGTGAGGGAAGGATGAAACGCGAGATCTACAGGCGGATCGGTGCGGCGTCTGCAGTAATGCGGACTCTACATCGGTCCGTTGTGGTAAAAAGGGAGCTGAGCTCAAAGGCAAAGCTCTCAATTTATTGGTCAATCTACATTCCTACTCTCACCTATGGTCATGAGCTTTGGGTAGTGACCGAAAGGACAAAATCGCGGGTACAAACGGCCGAAATGAGTTTTCTCCGCAGGGTGGCTGGACTCTCCCTTAGAGATAGGGTGAGAAACACTGTCATCCAGCAGAGACTCAGAGTAAAATCGCTGCTCCTCCACACTGAGGTGAGGTGGCTCGGGCATCTAGTTAGAATGCCTCCCGAACGCCTCCCTGGGTATGACCCAGGACACGTTGGAGAGAATTCGTCTCTGAACTGGTTTGGGAACGCCTCAGGATCCGCCGGGAAGAGCAGGATGAAGTGGTTGGGGAGAGGGAAGTCTGGGCTTCCTGGCTTAGGCTGCTGCCCCCGTGACCTAACCTCGAATAAGTGGAAGAAAATGGATGGATGGAAGGAGGACCATTTCTTCTGTAGACCATTCTGCCAGGGTAAATAGAATGAACTGGTCATGAAACGCCTCTCAGTCTCATCATACAGTACCTGGTAATCGTCATTGTGGGCGGAATTCCCTAACGCAACAACACGCAAGTTGCAGCAGTGAAGTCTCTTTATGGTGCACTCTCCTTCAGCAAAATAGCAGATATTTGCAGCTGTGTGTTGGATAGACAGTATAATAGCTCTTAATGTGTCAAAGTCACAACATTGCAAGAAGCAATAATGCTGAATTTAACAAGCCATGTCTGCCAATATAATGCCTCATGTAGTTAATATTTTACACCAGGAGATGGTGGACATCTGTAACTTCAATCTGAGAAACATCTGTGGGCGTTTTCCTATGCAAGTTTTAGGAATTGAGGAGGAGACTTCTTGAGTCCACTCGTCATAACAGTCCACACACAGTACATACTTAACGCAGTGCTTTGCTTGACCATGTTCGAAGTGGCAGGATGTGGTGGGTTGTCAAAACATCACTAATGGTGAGGGAGGGAGAAGAAATGTAAACAAAAACAAAAACGTGGAAATATCGGCACACTTTGCAGAAAATGCACTGGTAATATATACATACAGTATGACTTGAGAATTCAATGACCTGAATGAATGAGAATAATCACGTGCATTACAAATACTGTAGATAGAGCAATCTGTGTAATAAAATTGGTAAAAATAGCAGTCGAGGCAGCAGTGGTGTTCAATGATAATGATTTTTTTTTAATTTATGGTATGCCTTTGTTGCTAACCCATTTTCAAGCTACAACCTTTTGATATAGTAATATAAAAACTGAATATTTTCTTTAAAAATAAGTCCACCTTCAATGTCGTTCCGTCCCACTCGAGCTTGACCAATTCAGCCATACACTTGGCACTCACCTTGTGGTGGCGTAGCTATTAGGCTTTTTTGCAAAGACACCATGACCCACTGAAAACGGCTCTGTGACCCACTTTTGGGTGACGACCCACCAGTTGACAAATCAGTGGTGTAAGTTACACCCAAAAACAATGCAACAACACAAGAATTACTATAATTCTTGCTTTTCTGGAAATAACTCAACAAACATTATCCAGCTCAGTTCTTGCCATCAGATAACATTATTGAACATAATCAGACAAACATTGACTTTCAGTTAATTGTAGACACAATTCAGTCATGCATCCTTCGAACTTGAAAGAGAGTCTGAGTTGCTACACTGAAGAAACTGAATTCACTCGATGCTTCACTAACATAGCACATCATAGGGATATTGACAGCACAGCACAGGTGGGGTTTCTCCGGGTATTCCGGTTTCCTACCACATTCCAAAAACATGCATGTTAGGTTAATTGGCGACTCTAAATTGTCCATTAGAGTGTGAATATGAATGTGAGTGTGAATGTTTGTTTGTCTTTGTTTGTGTATATGTGCCCTGCGATTGACTGGCGACCAGTCCAGGGTGTACCCCGCCTCTCGCCCAAAGTCAGCTGGGATAGGCTCCAGCATACCCGCAACCCTAATGAGGATAAGCTGTATAGAAAATGGATGGATGAATATTTTTATAACTAAAATAATGTTTAATAACCACAATAATGTATAACCAGTTATTTGCTCATCCTATATATAAATAAAATACCAACATGTTTTTTTCTTAATGACATTATTTGTTTTCTAATAAATTTGAAAAATAAACATTTTCAAATCACTGGTTTTACATTTCTTTAGTTTTGACTTGACATATTGACATATATCTTACATAAGTGAGGATGAGTTTTAAAAATTAACCTGGGCATGGTACAAGCAAACACGTTTGAAGAAAAGGGGAAGAAACACATTTAGTTCAAAGGTTTGACACTCTTTAGATTTAAGCAATTTGTTTGGTTTCTTTTTAATACATTCGTTTTTTGAAAACTGTTCACAGAACACTCTGTGGGTGGGTTTGGCAGCATGGTCTCCCATCCAATTCAGCAGTTCCTAAATTGTAATAATGAAGTACCCACAATGCAATCCCTCCTTGGCTGTCTCCCATGGTGATTCAATGACATAAATGACAAAGCTATTATTCTGGCATATGTCTTTAGCGCACAAACCCCAGGATGTCTAAAGCAGGGAAAGAAAGAACATCTATTTTTCTTTGAACTTTTGTGACTTCTTTACTGTCAAATATCTTTGTACTTTTTATTTGTTTAATGGGTTGCACTCAAACATTCTTGAAATTCTATAAATAAATAAAAAGAGATAGTAAAGGTTATGCTGTTATATACAACTTTTTTTCTGACAATGTAGCCAAGCCAAAAGGGGCAGCTTTGCTCCCAAAGAGTGAGCTCAAATGGTTCTTAATTTAATGTAAATTCTAACCTCATATATGAGCCTAGTAGAGCAGATAATAACGGTTTGTGTGTTGATAAGCTATTCTGCATTCAGATTTTTACAAGAAGCCTTACATTTGTTGTATAATTTCCTGCATTTGTTCCACTCCAAAAACATTCTTTTGTTTAATATTTTAATGCAATTTTTTATTCTACCGGAGGGTAGGAATTGAAACAAATTGTGGGCGGGGTGTGAGCGGTCCGCAAAGATGTTGCCTGCCCTCTTCTTGAATCTGGACCTGTGCAGTTCCTCTAAGGAGGGCAGGCTGGTGTCAATGATTTTCTCTGCAGACCCGATTGTCCGTTGCAGTCTGCTCTGGTAGCGGAGTAGCGGAGCCAAACCAAAAACAAATTAGCAAAACACTCAAAAGAATTCCACACTGCTAAAACTGCAACCAAACTCAGTTTAGCTCAGTTAAATTTGCATCTTCATTCTATCACAGTTTTTCAAATACAAATTGTGGGTGAATACAGTTTATTAGTAAAAATGCAGTTTATGCACATTTTATTTTGGCTTTTTATTCATAAAATGCCTAAATGAACCAAAAACAAATACGGGGCATTAAATATTGCCATCAAATTGTGAATGTGGTATTCTACAGTTGTCACTAAGAATCACTAATGTTTCTTTAATGTTCAAGCAGCGGAACAATAGGGCTTTTATTTAAATGATCTCTTAATGATCATCTTAAATGATGACAACAGGCAAAATAATCATAATAACACGTGCCATTGCCAAACTAAAACTAAACTCTGAAAAACCCAGTGTCAATTCCGGTCCTCAATACATTCGGAAAACATTTACTGCACACATGAGCACAGGTTTTAAAAATATCTTACATGGCTAATTTGCTCTGACTAATCTGCCCTGTTTAATACCGGTGTAAAGGTGACTACTGTAGATATGTATTATTTCATGTCTAAAGGGCTCTACTGTAATAATGTTTAGAAAAGGTATATAGAAGGTCATATGTATAAAAAGTTAGATGTCTCGGCTTGAATGGGCTGATGCAATTCCTCCTCTCTGAGAGCATCTGCCCTGTGTTTGAGAAAATTCTCTCTGAAGAAACAGATGTTGTTTAGCAGCCAGTAAGTCAATAATTGAGCTAAGTTATTAACAGAACTTGCAAATAGCCTCGGTATAAGAAACATACAATATATCATACCTGTGTCATCTGTATGTAAGGATAAGGAAAGTCTCCCCTTTAATGTAAACCTAACATTTATTGCACTAGTAAATATGTATGTAATATGTAAATAATGAGCTATTTAAATTTTCATTTTGTAGAATTCTTATTTTTACCATCATAGTGTGTGCGATTTTTGTGTTAGTGAATAAAATGTCTGTTAATTAAATGCAAAAAACCTTATATTTTTTAATGCAATTAGGGAAGCCACATCATTTTGGCTGCTGATCCGATACGGTACGATTTTTATTTTAATACTACATTTTTGTTACAAACATGAATTGTGGAATTGGATATGGTTATTATAATAGCTCCCCAAAACATTAAATATAATGCAAACAAAATATTGCGGAATTTACTTTTTTTATTACACAGCACCAAAATACAGAGGCTCGGCAGCCAATACTGATCCTGAAGATCGGACTGTGGCATCCCTAGCTGCCATACATCAAATGACAATTTTGCCAAGTAATTGAGACGTGGATGTAGCTTGGCTAAGTTTTCCAATAGGATCAAGACATTGCTACAAAAACTACAGACTAATGCCCGTGCTTGTGAAGAAGGAATATGTAGTCACCCATGCTATTCCAACAGCATATGTAACTATGTATTTTTTAAGTATGTATTATTGAATTTCAGTACAACTCCTAGCTCTGCCATATACAGAAGTACGCGGATGACAAAGCCATTGTGGGATGTATCAGGAATGGACAGGAGGACAGAAAACGTATCCAGGACTTCGTCAACTGGTGCGATGCAAACCATCTACACCTTAACACCACTAAGACCAGGGAAATGGTGGTGGACTTTAGGAGAAACAGGACACATCCAGAACCTGTACTCATTAAAGGTGACTGTGTGAAGGTAATCCACACCTCCAAATACTTGGGAGTGCATCTGGATGATAAACTGGACTGGACTGCCAACATGGATGCTCTGAGTAGGAAAGGACGGAGTTGTCTGTACTACCTCAGAAAGCTGGTGTCCTTCAACGTATGCAGGAAGCTGCTACAGATCATCTACCAGACTGTGGTAGCTAGTGCCCTCGTGTATGCAGTAGTGTGCTGGAGGAGCAGCCTGAAGAAGGAGGACGACACACGCCTGAAGAAACTGGTGAGGAAGGCAGGCTCCCTTATAGGCACTGAACTGGACAGCCTGTGGCAGTCCTTTGATCTGTGGCAGAGCAAAGGACACTGAGGAGGCTCCAGTCCATCATGGACAACCAGCATCATCCAATGCACAGCATCATCTCCCAACAGAAGAGCACTTTCAGTGGCAGATTACTATCACTGTCCTGCTCCACTGACAGACTGAAAAGATCATTCCTTCCCCACGCCGTGCGGCTTCTCAACGCAACGGAGGGGGAGAAAGGACTTTTCACTTAATTATGTTTTTTAATATTATGTATTAATATAAATAATTATTTATTGATTAAAAATAATAGTAACGATGTTATTTATTTATTTTTTACATATTAATGTATTACAAATTAGAAGTGCACAGTTACTATTATTTTTTATCCTTCTTTTCTACTTCCTATATTTTTGTTACTCTTTGATCATGGCATTCTTGGAGAGCTGCTTGAAACCTAAATGTTTCTTGGAGATTAATCTATCTATTTATCTGTCTATCTATCTACACTGTGTCAATTTCCGTGCGATTCGGTGTAAATTCCGTTTTTATTGGCCTATTTTGAGATTCCGTTAATGCGGAAATCATAGGGTCTTACAAATGCACTATTCTCAAAAAAAACGGCACACACGTGGGATGTAATAGTACTATTTTACCACAAGGGGCAGTGTCTCACCAAGTGCATCACTTCAGTAAAAGAACACCATCCTGCGTATCACATGTTGGACAAGTGTGTGATGAAATGCTAAAAGTGTGAAAAAATGTGCTATTTCAGTTGTGTTACGGGTAAGAGTTAATTGTGCATGAAACATGAGTAGCTTCAATGATATAACTGTGTTTATCCACACCATTTGTTTGTGCATTGAGAAGTAATGTCACCTCGTCCGTGTAGCTAAGCTTAAGCGGTCCTTACATCCTTACGTACGTGTTACCACACACACGGGCGCTGCAATTATTAGGACATTTGTTGGCCAGCACGTAGGGGAAGTAGGGAATCATAGGGGTTGCGAGTGTGCCTTGCTTATGGAGCAAGTGATTCGTGAAATCCACATGTTTTCCACCCGCTCTTCATTAGTAGCCTTTAGATCGTAAGGGTGTCGTGCAACTCATGCGTGCTAGGTGCTAGGACCACTCTTGCGATTTTCTCAATTTTTGCACATATCCACCATGTAAGAGCACGTATGTTGGGATTTAAGGCCTGCTTTAGATAACGGATATGAACGAGGACAATGTGATGCTGACTGGATATGGCTACTCTGTATCATAATTCATATGTATGTGCACTTAGTATTCTGAGCACAGTCTTTATGCTGTAATCACGAGATACTGTGTGATTTCATCTGATGTATGCTATGAAACGTTTCAGTTTTGTTTATCCCGAGAAGAGATCAGTTAGAGACAATTTTCAATCTTTAGTGAAACAATTGTCTGGAAGGTGTTACAAAGCTCAGCCCTGAGGCTTCCACTTTAAGGAAGAAGAAACCTCAAAAGGAAGTAACTTATCTATATCCTATGCCTGGGTTGTGTGGGACCGCTCCCCTATGTGGATCAGTGGTCTGGCTACGTGTCTGCTTCTAACTGGTCTGAAAGCTGCTTGAACCCTTCCACAATGCAACCTAAACCCTGAACAGCAACAGAGCCAAAAAGGCAGCTTTTGGTCACACTCGTCCATCGGTTGGTGAAAAATGCCCAGGCATCCAAAATTTCGTGCAGTGCCTTTTGTGGAATGTGGCTCATTGCAGAAATAAAATAAATAACAGTCCATCCATCCATTAATTTTCTTCTGCTTCCGAGGTCGGGTCGCGGGGGCAGCAACCTAAGCAGGGAAGCCCAGAGGTCCCTCTCCCCGGCCACTTCTTTCAGCTCTTCCCAGCACATGCCGAGGCGTTCCCAGGCCAGCTGAGAGACATAGTCTTTCTATTGTGTCCTGGGTCTTCCCCGAGGCCTCCTACTAGTTAGACGTGCCCTGAACACCTCCCCAGGAAGGCGTTCGGGAGGCATCCTAACCAGATGCCCGAGCCACCTCATCTGACTTCTCTCATTGCGAAGGAGCAGCGGTTCTACTCCGAGTCTCTCCCGGATGACAGTGCTTCTCACCCTATCTCTAAGGGAGAGCCCAGCCACCCTGCGGAGAAAACTCATTTCGGTCACTACCCAAAGCTCATGACCGTAGGTGAGGGTCGGAACGTAGATCGACCGGTAAATCGAGATCTTTGCCTTTTGGCTCAGCTCTCTTTTCACAACGACAGAACGGTGCAGAGTCCGCATCACTGCACAGGCTGCACCATTCCGCCTGTCCATCTCGCGTTCCATTCTTCCATCACTCGTGAATAAGACCCCAAGGTACTTAAACTCCTCCACTTGAGGCAGGACCTCATTCCCGACCCGGAGATGGCACTCCACCCTTTCCCGGGCAAGAACCACGAACTCAGACTTGGAGGTGCTGACTCTCATCCTAGCCGCTTCACACTCAGCTGCGAACCGGTCCAGTGAGAGTTGCTCGATGAAGCCAACAGGACCACATCATCTGCAAAAAGCAGAGATCGAATCCTGCGGCCACCAAACTGAAACCTCTCAACGCCCTGGCTGCGCCTAGAAATTCTCGCTCGAAACCCACACTGCTCCTCCAGAATCCGAGATTCGACTATCCGGCGGATCCTCCTCTCCAGAACCCATTAACAGACCTTAACGGGAAAGCTGAAGAATGTGATTCCACGATAGTTAGAACACACCCTGCCGGTCCCCCTTCTTGAAAAGCGGGACCACCACCCCGGGGTGCCAGTCCAGGGGCACCGACCCCGACGTCCACGCAATCCTGCAGAGTCGTGTCAAACAAGACACGCCCACAGCATCCAGGGCCTTAAGGAACTCCAGGCGGATCTCATCCACTCCTGGGGCCTTGCCACCAAGGAGCTTTTTGACCACCTCGGTGACCTCAGCCCCAGAGATAGGCGAACCAAGTGCACATGTGGACACCCTTAGGCTTGAACATGGTGTTTGTTATAGACAATCTGTGACGAGCACAGAAGTCCAATAACAAGACACCGCTCGGGGTAAGATCAGGGGG
>QODF01000006.1:1300269-1382406 GCA_024372805.1 Oostethus manadensis
CTCACCCTAAGAGATAGGGTGAGGAGCTCGGCCATCCGGGAGGAGCTCAAAGTAGAGCCGCTGCTCCTTCACATCGAAAGGAGCCAGTTGAGGTGGCTCGGGCATCTAGTCCGGATGCCTCCCGGGCGCCCCCTGGTGAGGTGTTTTGGGCATGCCGAGTCGGGAGAAGGCCCCTGGGAAGACCTAGGACACGCTGAAAGGACTCTGTCTCACAGCTGGCCTGGGAACGCCTTGGTGTCCTCCCGGTGGAGCTGGAAGAGGGCGCTGGGACCGGGAAGTCTGGACTTCCCTACTGAAGCTGCTGCCCCCGCGACCCGGACCCGGATAAGCGGAGGAAAATGGATGGATGGATGGACATTTGTTTGTAATAAACCTCCAGTTGTTTTGGTCTTGAAAACCTTTGGTTTGAAAAAACTCAAACATGACAAAGTCACATAATTTTTAAATAAACTCAGTTTTTGTCCACTAAACACCTTTGGCAACACAATAACACAATTATTGCTCATGTGAAATATGAATTTTTGACCCAAAATTACGATAAATTGAATTAACCAATTAATTATGTTGAATATTTCAAGTGGATTAAGATAAAAAGTTTTATGGTTTTAAGTGTGCAGCTGTAGGGGGTACACGGCTTCACATGAAATGTCTCAAGGGGTACACCACACCACACCACCAAAATTTTGGGAACCACTGATCTATTGCATTGGCTAGCACAGTGGGGACTTTTGCAGGGAGGATGGCGACAAGACGGCCTTGTCCTGCACCATTAGTTGAGTAGTGTACAAGGAGAATGACAATGATTTCCTTGATAATTATCTCTCAGTCAAATCAAAGTTTTGAGTAGATTTTCCAAACTTTAAACTTTTCCCTTCAGTAAGTCTTCTCAAAGTGGATGAGCAGCCTGTATAAATCATGGTGCAAATGACCCTGATGTGTGTATAGTATATGTATATGCACTAGCATTTCAAGATTCAAATGATAAGGCAGTGATGTTACTCTGCTCTTACTCTTTTTGGCATTTCCATACATGACCGAAAAACCCCTTCTTGAATTTACAGAATCCAAAATGCATGCAGTGGCCAGTCTGTGCAAATGCACAGCATCATATAAACGCTTCAAACACAATAATGAGTTAAACCAAAAACACATGCAAGACCTGTAATAAATATAAATGTAATATTCTACAGTATTACAAATCAACCGATTTTACAGCCAAGTGTTTAACATAAAGACATATAGACATATATTGTATGTCACTGCATACTGATTTTGTAACAGCACAACAGAGGAGAGACAACAAGACATTTGCATTAAGTTCCGCGGGCACAAATGGCATCTTAAAGCACCCCACTCATCTCTCTCATGGTGCTTTCACACCCATGCAGTCTTGGAGAACATAGAGAATTAACAGATCAAAGATTGCACATCTGTTAAATGCATTTTTCCCACACAGAAATCAGACTGCTAATCAGACTGCATGAACTGCATATTCAGATGTGGATGCGACCCTTCACTGTATATGCTTCCTTACCATCAATCATGTGCGGTGGCCGCTCAGCATGTGAGCACAGCGGACTGAAGGATACTGGCTTGTGACGGGGCACGTGGAAGACCTGGTACACCTTGAGTGATGGAGGCAGCTTGAGCTTGACTGAGTGGACGCTGATGACGGAGTCAATGACATATGGTCCCACAAATCTTGGTACCAGCTTTCCACAGGTGCCAGCCAATGGTAAATCGCAGGAAGAAAGCACAGGTGGTGGTTTTGTGACACCATTTGTGAGAAAGCCACCCCAGTCTCCCTCCACACCCAATGAGCCCACCGGAGATGGAGCTGGACTGAAGGCACCCACATGTCAGCTTCCTAAAAGGGAAACAGTGGAGGTTGTTACACATAAATGGCTTTGAATGCTGACACACCAGTAGCAGAGCTGATGACTCAATTGTGGGTGTACTCCGCCTAGGGGAGGTGGGAGTAGAGAAGAAGAAGGGTGTCAATGGCAGACACAACAAAGAGCTGCCTCCAGGTCCTGAAGGGCCCGCTCTGTCTGGCTATTGGACTGGGGGTGGTAACCAGAGGACAGGCTGGACGATGTTCCCAACAGCTTGCAGAAGGCCTTCCAGACCTTAGAGCCAAATAGGGGTTCTCTGTCTGAGACTAAATCCAACGGGATGTCATGTAGCCGCAAAACCTGTTTCACCAGTATTTAGGCTGTCTCCAAATACGCCGGCAGTTTGGCATAGGCAACAAAGTGGACCATCTTGGATAAACAGTCGATTATGTTGGGAATAACAGTATTGACACGAGAAGGCGGAAGACTAGTGACAAAGTCTAATGCTATGTGTGACTATGGACAGGAGGGTATGGGCAGCGGTTGCAGGAGACAAGCAGGTGGCGTGAGAAGAACGCACATGGATGGAGCCTGTGGCCTCCCACTCCTGTATCCGTATCAACCTCTACAAGAAACACAAAACAAAACTGGTTGATCATGTCCCTCAAGTCATTGTTAATCAGGTTTGGAATACTGCAGGAGTATTAGTGACTAGATGTTCCAAATGGCCTAGAGACGTATTAAATGTGGTTTCCTACTCATCCCCCTCCTTGACCCTCACCAAATGATAGGCGTTATGTAGATGTAGTTTAGAAAACACTCAGCAGAGTGCCAGGAAGAAAATGCTGAGTCCATAAGCGGCAACGGTTATTGACAGTGATTTCATTGAGACCCCGGTAGTCGATACATGTGCGCAAGGATTTATCCTTCTTCTCTACAAAAAAGCATTTCCGACGAGGTGAGACATCATTCTCCCTGCTGCATGGAAACCTCTGTTGACGCGGAAGATGGGTCGGAGGAGGCCGTGGTCGCAAGCAGGTGTCCATGACGCTTGTCGAAGGAGTCAACGTGAAGCTGGCGCATCTCTCTTTTTCTGCATCCTCTTAGTCTTGTTCCCTCAGCCAGGGTATCACACAGCTTGCTTGTTGTCTTGACAATTTTAAAAAGTTTTTATGATCTATCCTACTATTTTGCTGCTTATCCTTATTAAGGTTGCGGGGGTATGCTGGAGCCATTTATACCTATGGACAATTTAGACTTGCCAATTAGCCTAACATGCATGTTTTTGGAACATGGGAGGAAACCTAAGTACCCACAGAAAACCCACGCACGCGCAGGAATAATAAGAAATGCCCAACGGAGAATGGAACCCAGGCTTGTGGCCAACATGCTAGCCACTCGACCACTGTGCGACTGATTTAAGTATTTATGACAATAAACATTAATGTTTTCTGGCCATATTACTTTGTGTGGCAGAGGGAATGACACGTTTCATCTTTCCACAGCGAATGATTGATTTATTAGTCACGGCATGGAGATGGTCATGCGGTATGTATGGAATATGCTCTCTGTAGTTTAAAAGCATCACACTGGTCTTGCCATTACATTCCATTTTCTTCCGCTTATCTGGGTTCGGGTCGCGGGGGCAGCAGTCTCTGTAGGGAAGTCCAGACTTCCGGTCTCCGGCAACCTCTTCCAGCTCCACCGGGAGGACAGCAAGGCGTTCCCAGGCCAGCTGTGAGACATAGTCCCTCCAGCGTGTCCTAGGTCTTCACTGGGGGCCTTCTCCAGGCTGGGCATGCCCAAAACACCTCACCAGGGAGGCGCCCGGGAGGCATCCAAACTAGATTCCCGAGCCACCTCAACTGGCTCCTCTCGATGTGAAGGAGCTACTCTGAGGTCCTCCCGGATGGCCGAGCTCCTTACCCTATCTCTTAGGGTGAGTCCAGCCGCCCTACAGAAGAAACTCATTTCCGCTGCTTGTATCCGCGATCTCGTTCTTTCGGTCATGACCCATAACTCATGACCATAGGTGAGGGTGGGAACGAAAATCGATCGGTAAACAGAGAGCTTTGCCTTCCGGCTCAGCTCTCTCTTCAACACAACGGTTCGGTACAGTGACCTCATTACTGCTGACGCTGCACCGATTCGTCTGTCGACCTCGTGCTCCAACCGTCCCTCACTCGTGAACAAGACCTGGAGATCCTTGAACTCCTCCACTTGAGGAAAGACCTCACTCCCAACCTAAAGGATACAGTCCACCCGTTTCCGACTGAGAACCATGGCCTCGGATTTGGAGGTACTGAGTCTCATCTCAGAAGCTTCACACTCAGCAGCAAACTGCTCCAGTAAACGCTGAAGGTCACAGCCTGATGAGGCCATAAGGGCCACATCGTCTGCAAATAGCAGAGATGAAATCTTAAGGTCACTAAGCTGGACTCCCTCCACACCTTGACTGAGCCTAGAAATTCTGTCCATGAAGATTATAAACAGAATCGGTGACAAAGGGCAGCATTGGCGGAGTCCAACGTTCACCGAAAACAAGCTCGACTTACTGCTGGCAATGAACCAATCTCCTGCTTCGATTGTACAAGGACCGAATGGCACGTAGTAGCGAACCACCAATCCCATACTGCCGGTGCACCACCCACAGGACACCACGAGGGACACGGTCGAATGCCTTTTCCAAGTCTACAAAGCACATGTGGACCGGTTGGGCAAACTCCCACATACCATCCAGTACCCTTGCAAGGGTGTAGAGCTAGTCCAGTGTCAAGAAGCTTTCCAGGTGAGGAAAGTTGAGATTGTCAAATTGAGAATGATTAAATGCCCAGAGAATACAATGATCTGAATGAATGACAATATTCACAGGCATACAACAACATTATTGCATGCTCCTTTTAAATACTGTATATGAGCCGGCCACCCTACAAAGGGGACTTATTTCAGCAGGTTGTATCAGAGAACCATTTTTTTTGTCATTACCCCAAGCCCATGACCTATAATTCCTTTGGAGACCATAACTGACCTTCATTACTATCCCACCAAATGTATCCCTGGTGGATGAGAACTGTAATTTGGTGAATGTTGAGCTTTTGGCAGTGGTTACAGATTAACCACTCAAATCATGCCATACATGAACTGTGGTTCAGGGGAAATTCACCTTCATGCTCACTCACAGCACTATTCCCCTCAGTATAAAGCTTGCTTCCCTTCTGATGGCGCCTAAAATATTTACTAGGGCTGAGTGAGTACACCACTATCTGTATCTGTTCACCCATCTAAATGATCTGTATTCATATCTGTACTTGAAATGGGTGGGACATAACAGGAAGAGGCAGTGGTTTAAGCAGAAATGGGTGGGGCTTACACTGATACATTATTTTAAGTATGAAATTGACATGGATTGATCAGAAGTTGCTTTTGTTATTGTTTATTTGAAAATTTTCAACAGAATAGATATTCAAACCAACTCATTGTGTAGGAGTGGCAGGCTTTTATGTGTTCAGCTATATGTGTGCGGTGTATGTGTATAAGTGATCAGTAAGACATTACTACTTCATTACTTTTTAAAGATCTGTGTGAAGTTGGTGATTCATGCAAATATCCAGTTATGACAAACAGGGAATAATAGGTCAGCTTTGTTCAATGTATTTTTCTTGAAAACATTGCGTTCAGTACTACGAGCAAAGTTTTCAAACTGAAACGTGTGACTGGCCAATCACAGAGCATGAGAAGTGAATACAAAACTAGTTACCCAATGTGGATTTTTGTTCATCACGGTTAAGGATAAAGATGAGCTGTACTTGTTTAATGCTCGTATCTGACAAAAAAAGGATTATCCGTAATGAACACTCATTTAAGTATGCGACTCGTCCCTAATATTTACCTCTTTGCCTGAGTTTTGTCTTCCTGCATTGTGCGTGACTGCATTGTAATGCATTTGAAGTATGTATATATAAATCAGCAATAACATAACCTAAAAACGTAAAACAAATAGCAATAATAAAAAGAAAGGTTACATAAGGAAAATGCATCAACAATGTCAGCGGATAATATGTAAATTTAGTCTTCATATAAATACTCTGTTAAATAATACATATTCCAGTTGTAGTGTTGTGCTGCTCATATTTTCTTTTATTTCTCAGTAGCCTATTTTTGGTTGCACAGAATGCAATTATTTTGGCCTCACTTCCCTTATCAATACTATACTATTATGGTGTGACAAAAAGCCTCAAATGCATAGTACCATACTTATTTGCATCTAATTTTATTTCCATTCAGTACATTGTGATGATTCAACATTTTCTTTTCATAATTGAATGAATTTAATTTCATTCAGTGGAAAAAGGTGCACTGACAGTATGGCCTCTGTGTGTGTGTGTGTATGTGTGTGGTTTTGAGTGAGAGATTGAGTGTGGGAGGTGGGGTGATGGGGGGGGATTTATGTGACTGGTGGTTTCTGGCGATCTAAAAAAGGTGCAAGGACATGAGCTGATTGTTTTGCACAATGCATTGGATGACAGCCAGCTGCTTAAATGTCACATGATTGTAACAATAACTCTGATGAGACAGCTCATCCGAAAAGGCAGCAGCTGCTGTGTGCGCATATGAGTGTGTGTATGTGTGTAGTTTTCACATCACATTGTTTGGAATCACAGTGTAAAGGCTTCAGCTTGGTACTGGCACACAGCACACTACAGCAGTACCTCAGTCATTTGCCCGAATTCAGCACAAGTACCATACATAAACTAGAGATGTAAGGATGCTCAAACTGTTTGCCATCCAATATGAAGCCCTAATATTCAAATGCAGTATTCAGTTGCAGGTTCAGTACTGTATCCAGTGATGTTTGCATGTCTACTATCTACTGTTAGTACTTTTCAGTGCACATGTCCTGTTTGCCCACACCGTACTTTGTGTGGAGCTTGAAGCAGGAACAAATATGGACATAAATGGGCAAAGAAAAGGGTATTTTGAATGGTAAGGTGCGTTTGAAAGCCCTAGCAGATGGCTCTTTCAACAAGATCTAAGTTATTTGTGTTGCTGTGATTTGAGTTGTCTCAAAGTACTTCGCCTCTGGGAGAAGAGGGAAGTTACTGGCACACTGCAGGTATTGTTTCCATGTGTGTTGCCATGTGGGAGAGGTGAGCCATCCAAACTCACAGATACGGTGGAAAAAAGCCAACGGATCATCATTAGGCCATCTACAGTCGGGTTCGCCCGAGCCAGAGGGCTCGCCAATTTTATGGTCAATTGGCCGACGCATCTGGACTCAGTCGGGATATCTGGCCAAACAGGTGGATTGGACGGAGGGGTTTTGTTGAATACCCTCCACATTCACCAGACAAAATCACTCAGACGGTAACGCGGAGAAGGATTAAATAAGATGGACTTCCCGGCATTTGACGTGCCTGAAGAAGCACATCGGAGATGATATCGCCAGTCGCCGGCCCCGGGCTAGTATCGGAGCTAACATAAACGGCCTTTTCCTTCGGACCAGCATTAGAGCTACGGCCGCTAGACCCGGGCTAGCACCGTGAAGGGGCCAAATCTGAAAAAAATATCATATTTGATCATCTCTACACTAAGGTATTAAATAGACAACTCTGCACAAAGATGTTTCAGACTCTTAATCATGCTAAAATTCTCTGGGACTTTGGGATGTCATATTAACATCGGAAGTCTCCTGTCAAAAACCGAACAGATAGAAAAACTTTTACAGGATTCAAATTTGGACTTCCTGGGTCTGTCAGAAACCTGGTTAAATTAAAATTCCCCAGCTGGCACTTATACTATGCCAAATTATAGCATATTTAGAAGAGATATTTAGAAGACACCCTTAAGAAAGGTGGCGGGGTCGCGTTACATGTTAAAAGCAATCTACAATGTGTGCAGAGTGATCTGCTCTCAAACGGTTTGGAACGTGTTGGAGTCTCCATTGTTTTGTCTCCTGAAATGTATTTTAATGGAATAGTCCTGTATAGACCCCCAAATGAAAAGGACCAGTTTTATGATCACTTGAAAGATGTTCTTAAAGCCTGTAACAATAAGCAGGTCATTTTAGTGGGTGATTTTAATCTTAATTGGTTAGAGAAATTTTCTTTCCATCCATTTTCTATACCGCTTATCCTCTTTAGGGTCGCGGGTATGCTGGAGCCTATCCCAGCTGGCTTCAGGCGGTAGGCGAGGTACACCCTGGACTGGTCGCCAGTCAATCGCAGGGCAGATCACAAAAAGGCATGATTTGTTCAAGTAAACTCCAGTTGTTTGCCAAACAAATTCTTATAATTCAGTTGTTGTTTGGGGAGCCACACGGGCCCCAAAAATGAGTTGCCATTGTCTCAGATTTCAGATTTTTTTCTGGACCTGTGTAAGCCCTTCGACACGGTGAACCACACTGTGCTTCTCGAAAAACTACACAATTTTAATCTCTCTACAGACACAATTCAATGGTTTCAATCTTATCTGGTGCACCGATTGCGGTGTACAGTAAAACTTCGCAGTTTACAAACTGTCCCACAGGTGTGCCTCTAGGGTCCATTCTGGGGCTGTTACTCTTTAGCCTGTACATTAATGACATGCCAACCGTCTGTGAAGGGACGGAGGTCTTAATGTATGCCGATGACACAGTTTTCTTTGTGCACGGCCCTGATGCAAGCTCTGTGGCATCGCAGTTGTCAATGGTAATGGAAAAAAATTGGAGTGGCTCAGTAAGTCATGTCTTACGCTATATACAGAAAAGACAGTTACTATATATTTTTTTAATAAACAAATTCAAAATGGTCTCCCAAACATTCATGTAAATAATCATATATTGAAAAATGTTGACGAGGTGGCATACCTGGGTGTCCTATTTATTCAATCAATCAAATTTTATTTATAAAGCACTTTTCATACCCACGTGTAACACAAAGTGCTTTAAAGATTTAAATTATTCCCGCCCAAACCACCCTCCTAACACTCCCATCACCAGTTGCATCATCATTTGCACCGCCCACCCCTATCCCAAACACCTCCACCCGACTCAATATAAATAGAATAAGAAGAATAAAAATGAGGTAGATAAGATACATAAGGTTGAGTACAGATGAACGGGAGAGGAAAACTCCATCAGAGGTGCCGTCTGCACCGAAAGCAGGGACCATGAGGGTTCATAAAGTAAAAGCAGTTCAGAAAGATAAGCTGGCCCAAGACCATTAAGATACTTATAAACTAATAAAAGAACCTTAAAATTAATCCTAAAGCACACCGGGAGCCAATGCAGTGATTCTAAAACCAGTATTCCTGGTATTTGTCAGTACATGTGCAGATGAATTTTGTTCAAAAGTTGTAAACCTGATGCAGTCTTTTTGGGAGGACCAGAAAGCAGGGCATTATAGTAGTAAATGCAACTTGTGAGCATGCACGAGCGTTTCCGTGTCGGCCCGAGAGATAATGGGACAAACTCTGGCGATGTTCTTTAGATGGTAAAAACCAATCTTTGTGATATTCTTGATGTGTGGAATAAAAGTCAGCACAGAGTCAAAAGTCACGACCACGTTTTTCACTTGTGATGAAGGATACAAAGACAATGACTGTGGTTTGGGTAAAAGGCTTCACTCTCTGAGCCTCAGATTACCGATAAGTTTTCTGCCATCCAGGATTTGAGATCTAAAATGCGGTTAAAAAGTGCGTCCTTTGGCCTGGTGTCGTCAGGAGACATGGAGAGGTACAACTGTGTAGCATCAGCATAACTGTGAAAGTTGACTCGATGTCTCCTGAAGACATCACCAAGAGGTAGCATGTACAGGTTAAAAAGCACTGGGCCTAAAATCGAACCCAGGGGACATCACATGTGATTTCATGGACCTTAGAGGAGCAGGTATCTAAACTGACCATAAAAGTCCTGTCTGTGAGGTAGGATGTAAACTATCTGTGAACAGCACCAGAGAGGCCAACATGTTTTAAACGAGATAAAAGAAATAGTGTGCTCTACTCTATCGAAGGCAGCGCTTAGATCCAACCAACACTGTGACCTTCTGAGAATCATAATTTTATCTAAAATCGTTTATAATCTTTAAAAGAGCCGTCTCAGTGCTGTAGTATACCCTAAAACCAGACTGAAATTTCTCCAGTACATTCTGTGAATTTATAAAATAATTGAGCTGAATAAAAACAAGCTTTTCTAAAATTTTGCTTAAAAATGGCAAGTTAGAAACCGGTCTAAAATTGTTCAGATCATTACAATCTAAATTGATCTTCTTCACCAGGGGCCTCGCCACTGCCCCTTTAAAAGCAGCAGGGAAAACCCCCGTCTGAAGAGAGCAATTCATCATGTATAAAAGCTGGTCTCTAAAAGATTCATAAAATGGCTTAAAAAATCTGGTAGGGATTGGGTCCAAAAGACACGTGGTGGGCCTCACTGAGGAGAAAACATTATCAAGGCTCTCAGCATCAACCAGGATAAAACTGTCCAGTGTTTCCTCTGGTAAAGACAAACCCTCAGACGTATTTAAAGCTATATTACTTTGAGAGGATAACATGTTACATCTGATAGTGTCCATCTTTCCCCTGAAGTGCTCTGCAAACGCCTCACCAAAGATTCAGTGGTGGTAAAAAGATGTTTGTTACAGTGGGGGTTTAAAACCTTGTCTATTGTGGAGAACAGGACTTTTGGGTTGTTTTTGTGATTACTGATTATGTTTGAAAAGTATTTATTTCTTGCCTTCCTAATTGAATTATTGTATATTTTTTTGTTTTTTTTTAAGAATTTGACAGTTTATTATTATTTTGTTTTCTCGCCATCTTCTCTGCCATCCTGCAATTTCTTTTTTGTTGTTTCCTCTCTTCATTCATCCATGGGAAATGTGTGCTTAGTATGGATGTTCTTAGTTTTTGAAGGAGCCAGAATGTCAAGATCTGACTGTAATTTACTGGTAAAATGTTCAATAAATAAATAATAAAATCACAGGAGGCTGGTAAAACTAGTGGGCGATATTGGTTTAAAATATCGATAAAATTTGCAGACACTTCAGGGGTTAGATGGCGTTTCCTCACAATTCTCACAGAGGTCACCTGCTGGATAAAACCGGTGATGTTAAAAAACACACAGTAGTGGTCAGGAATGGCCAAGTCGACAACAAAAGGCACACCAATAGACAGGCCATACGTGATGACCAGGTCCTGGGTGTGCCCTCTGTTGTACGTCACATACAATTAACAACATTTAAAAATTAAATCGAAAGAGGGTCAAAAAGATTGTCTATGTGCAAGTTAAAACCACTGGTTAAAATAATTATATTAAAAGAGCCATGTAAAATTGTTAAAAATTTAGAGAATTCACTGATAAAAAGACTCGATTTCTTGGTTGGACGATAAATAGTAACACATAAAGTTATGGGGTTACTGAAAACAATTGTATGAAAGTCAAAGGAGGGGTATTGTTGAAATAAAATAGGTTTGGTGGCGAGAGTTTTGGATGCTATTGAAGCAGTGCCACCCCCCCTTTTACCACTTCTTGTTGAAAATGCAAAGTGAAATTCAGGTATTAAGGCCTCAGTTAGAACAGCAGTTGCATCTGCAACCAGCCAAGTGTCAGTTAAAAACAGACAATCGAGTTTTCGGTCTTAAATCAAATCATTAATAATAAAAGATTTGCTCAGCAGAGAGCGGACATTTAAAAGATGCCATGTTTATTCTAACTGCAGAATGTGCAAAATGTTGTGGTGGTTCTACTTTGTGGAGACGTCTAAGCTTATTGGTGTTTACAGTGGATGTAGTGGAAGTTTTGTATGTGGTCCGCTCTCTGCTGACAATAACGGGAATGTTAAAGGCAGTGGAAGTTGAGGAGGTGGGATTGTCAAACATTCATGCAGAGTCTATTGTGAGTTGGATGTTGAGTGACAGGAGGCATGATCCAGGGATGTTTGGGTGTAATCTGTCCCTTCTGAATAGTCCAGGTCTGATAAAAAAGGTTTAAAAAATGTCCACAAATGGGAGTCTATTGTCTCTGCAATAGTTCTTTAAAAACATATGTAGTTGTTTTAACTGACTAAATTTAACGTCTCCAAAACGGGGTGCGGGAATAGGTCCAGAGACGGTGCAGTGTTTATTTTTTATCTTGATGGTGTTGATGGGAGAGATGAAGTCAAGTTTGAGTTTTTCTAACTGCTGTAGTTTGAGATCGTTGGTACCTGCGTGGATGACTGTTGATGCTGAGGGGTGGAGATGGAGGATGTTGGGGGCGGAGTCCTTGATGTCCAGCACAGACGCACGTGGGTGGCATGAGGTGTAAGCGTTATTGATTCGCACATGGCGCGCTAAAGACGTGCCTAAGACCAGCACTGACCGACGTGGCCTGGTGAAGTCAGAGGCTGGTTTTGCCGCTGAAGTACAGTACCGCACTTGGGCTCGACTCAAATCCACGGCAGCCGACAGTGCCTTCACGCCAGGCAGTGGTTGGTGGCCCAGAGGTGGAAACTCACTCTCATGCAGCGCACTGAGACAAGGCGGTGATGCACCCAAACTCCGTGACTGGTGGTCCTTGTAGCGCAGGGCCTGGGTAAAGCAGCTTCCACGACGCCTTCAGGAAGACGCCGGTTGGCGGTGTTGTGGCCTGGGAGAGCCCACGGTGTGCGGAAGGCAGAGGGGGAGAATACTCTCAATCCGAGACACCAAACCTGTTGCCCAGCGCTATGTCCGGTGTTGTGGGGGCCAGGCGCATGAAAATTTTGCGCCCTGCAATTTCTGCTTGGTCCAACAGTTGACAGCTTTGGAGTCAGTAATCCTCATCGGCTGCAGCCTCACAGGGAGCGAATAATGCCGACTACATGGGGTAGTTAACTTTTTTGCTGAACTGGTGGAAGGCCTCTCGGGAGTAGCCCTCTGTATCGGCTAGATGGGAGCTGGTGGCAGTGGCTCTGTTTTTGCCCTCAATAATGTCCAGTTCTCGTTCTTCTTGGATTATAAACAAGAGGGTAATCCGGTGTTCAAGTTCGGAGACCTTCTGGTATAGACGTTCTGGTATAAGTTGTACGTTATAAAAGATACAAACCATGCATCAGATAAACCAGTAGATCCAAGTAAATACAAACTTAAAAGCGGTTACAATCCCCAGTGGTTAAAACCAAAAGTGATTTTAAAATTGGTTAAAATAGCTTTTGTTCGGGACTTCGTCTTTGCAGCAACTCTACACTTAATTTCAAGAAGCATGTCAAAAAAGTTTGACAGGTTTTGAAATTTAATATAGCTAATTACCAACAGATTAGGGGCTCAATGTCACTTGAAGCATCAAAAAAATGCTGTTATCATATCTCACATTCTCTGTCTTGGTCCCAAGCTAAACCAACAGCTTTAAATCCTCTCAGGGCTCTTCATAATCAGGCTTTAAAAATTCTGGTAGAAAAATCCAGGCGTTACCATCATTTTAACATCTTCAAAAAACACAAAATTCTCAGTTTTGATAATTAGATCAGGTACTCAGATATCCGTCTGGTACATAAAATATTGCACGATGCAGCACCATCACTGAAGGCCTTTGTACAGCCACGCTCTCAACTAACCAACAGAGTGCTAAGGTCAGTTTCTGGGTGTGACTGCAATACCCCTAAAAGAAAGTCTGCCCTCTCTCAATGAGCCTTCTCCTACAAAGCCATCAAGGAACAGAATGGCCTTCCAAAACATCCAAAAGCATGGCAGATTTTCAGAGCTTTTCATGAGCCACTAAAAAGTGGCTGCTTGATCACCAGTCCTGCTCTCACTAAAATACCAGACGGGTATTTGGCCATCAGGTGTTACCCTTGTGGGTACCATCTGATTGCTGTCTGAACACCAGATCCTCATTGCAATAATAAGAATGGTTTTACCATACTTTTCTTTACCTATGACTCTATAAAGGACCATAGTAAATGCATTTTCTTTTGCAGATTTCTCTAAATATTTTGTAAATATTGTGTTTTCCTAAGTATTTTATCTTCTTTTTATGTCATCTTGTTTTTGCTTGGGGGGTGAGGGACTACAGATGGAAATGAACAGGTCTGATAAATCTGGTGCAGCGATCTTTTTAATGTAACTGCACCGTGTCCCTTCAATAAATAAAAAAAATACAGTGAAATGTTTTGATTATGTATAGTCACACGGTTATTGTTAAAGAACAGTCGACAAGACTGGTTCCTTGATATTGCAGTTAGATTGTTTATGCATGTTTATATAATGTCCATTGCTTGTTGATGTGCTATTTGCCCATAACAAAAAGGAAATGGCTACTGGCTCAGAATAAGACTGGAGACAAGCAACCAGATGGCTACGTGTGGACAAATGAAGTCAAGTGACCATACAAACCATGCAAAAATATTCCAGTACAACAAGATGTTGAGTGTGAAGCAAACTATTATATTACTGTAAATTGACAGAGGAAATCATGTACTGATGTTGTCGAACTGCCAAGCCAGTGAGGTGACTGATGCCTGGTGTGCAGACTAAGTCGATGAGGTGAATCAGCAATGAGAAAGGGGCTAAAAGAAGAGCCACACCCACAACACCAATGCAGACAAACTAAGTGTTATTTTGTTATTTTCTTTCTTGTTTACGGAAGTAAACAGGATGTAGCTCACAGCGCTCTTATTTTGAAGGCCAGAAGTGTGTCATGTGGATGAATACATGAATACACATGTATTCTGTAGCTCCCTTCTTTTATTTACACTGAACTTCCACCACATCAGTGGACATCCTAAAAACCCTTGGTTACATTAATTACCATCAACCAAATGCTGGTAGCACCAGGTCTGTTTAGAGCAGGTGTCCGACTATACTGTATGTACCATGGCGGCCACAGCAAGTGTCTCCTCCGCTCTATACTCTGGTTCTCCTGACCTCGGGAGAGGCATGCATTTGTTTGGTAATAATGAAGCCAGTAAACTGCCTTTCTGGTGAAACATGCATGGGTGTCCAAAGCGTAAACCAGGAGCCTTCTGTCTAATGTAGCCCATTCAAGAAATAAAATAAGAGAAGCATGGATTGCCTTTGAGAAAATACACGTCACAAACGCCAATTCCGCCACTGTAAAGTGTGAAAATATTATAATTCATTAATATTATTATATATTATCATAACAGTGATTAGCTTGGTCTCAGACAATAAGTAAGCAGTAAACAATGGTATGGTGTAGAGCCAATTTGTGGGACAAGAAGCATTTCAAATATTCAACAAAGGTCGAGGCTGGGTTTCATGCTATGCTGAGGACATTGTCTACAATATCCCCACACTCCTTTAGGTCTGTCACATGTGAATAAATTCTGGTGTTCTCTGGAAAATTCCACTTGGGCTGCACAGTGCTGGGCTGTGACATGGACCCTAAATCTGAACCTTCTACTGTCAAGCCATCCTCATGGAGTCTGTGTCTGATGGTTGGAGCAGAAATATGCATAAAAGTGGCATGCAGTGGGTCTATTTGCAGGGTTCTGGCAGTGCTCCTCCTGTTACAATAATTTGCCTTTTTACAAGTTAAACTCAGCTTATACTTTTTGTAGGGTATTCAAACTTGATAACACAACTTGGTTTGTTTAAAATGTGGGCTATACTTAGGTTTTAGGGGTTAAAACCCTGGTTCACTGTCAGATTGAATCAATGGTGTATAAAGCTCATGGTGAACAGCACATGTCCAGAAGTAATTTCCTTGACAATGGAACAGCATACTACTAAAGTGATAGACATACCACTTTCACTAAGAAACTGCTGCTCATGTCCTGGAATTGGAAATGTGCTAAACAGGGTGAAAAATCAATCTCGTTTTTCATAACCATGCCTGGGACTTTTTTCCGTCTACAAATGCAGGAGTGACATTAAGCCCCATAGCAGCAGGATTGGTCCATATTGGACTGGAGCCTTTTTGAGCATACACACACACACACACACACACAGAAAAATTAGTCAAAGATCAATTTTAATTCCTGAACTGCTAAATTCAATGGCAAAAATAACATGCACTTAATTCAGACCTGAAACTCAATTAGTTGAAGATTAAGTTGCTTTTCATGGAATTAAACATGCTTGGTACTCTACAGTATATTGACTGAAGATTGTGCATGAAAATCATTTAGCACTTTTTGAATGTGGTCTTTCATTTTAAGATATACTAATTAAACCGAATGCATCTTTTGTGTAAATATATTTATCTTCTGAAGTAGATAATTACTGCATACCAGTGTAAATTAAATGATTGAGCTCATGTACATAGGTTGCATGTTACAATTGTCTTTTATCTATCACCACTTGCGATGAAAATGTACAAATGGCATCTCGCGGTATTTAGCAAAGCTAAAGTTGTGTTACTGAACTAACTAATGAGCACGATGTAAATGTTCCGACTCTATTATACTCTACAGTATTATAGGTTTATATGCAGAAAACAATTCAAAATGCATATAAATAATGACTGAAAGGGATACATGTATACTTTTTTGATATTTTTTATGTTTATATATTTTTTGCCTTGATTGAAAAATTAACTGTTAACTTTCTTTGGCTCCATTTTGGCTTATTTTGCACCCATGACCAAAAAGAAAAGCAGAGACTTGTGGTATAACTGTGTCAATTAGCAAAGAACATCAACCTCAAAAACTGATGATGTCATAGATGGGCTGGGGGCCAATTACTTTGACTTTCCACTCCAGCTTCCATGCTAATAGCAAAGGCTGGTTTCTAACAGGGATATTTTGTGATAAAAATATTTTACCAACACAGTTGGACTCACGCATCGTATTAAAAACCAGACAAGACCATATTGTACGCTATCCAGAAAATGTATGCAAACCAAGGCAAAATGTTTCGCCTAAACTTTTGATGTACAGTAATCCCTCGTTTATTGTGGTTAATTTGTTCCAGACCAGACCTTGATAAGTGATTTTTTTAAGAAGTATGATTCCGTATTTAAAGAAAAATTTTTTGTAGTCAGAGCATAAAAAATCGGTTTAGAACCTTCTAAATATGTTTTTTTTTTTTTACATTATTAGAGTCCTCTAGACATGAATTAACAACACTATAACCACCTTTAGGCCGCACGATGGATGAGTGGTTAGCACATTGGCCACACAGTCAGGAGATCTGGAAGACCTGGGTTCAAATCTCCGTTGGGCATCTCTGTGTGGAGTTTGCATGTTCTCCCCGTGCGTGTGTGGGTTTTCTCCGGCTACTCCGGTTTCCTCCCACATTCCAAAAACATGCATGTTAGGTTAATTGGCCACTCTAAATTGTCCATTGGTATGAATGTGAGTGTGAATGGTTGTTTGTCTATATGTGCCCTGCGATTGACTGGCGACCAGTCCAGGGTGTACCCCGCCTCTCGCCCAAAGTCTGCTGGGATAGACTCCAGCATCCCCGTGACCCTAATGAGGATAACCACCTTTACACTCGTATGATGTGATGTGTGCACGATGATTCTGGGAGCTAAGTTGTCGGGGGCTTTTACGCCTCTAGTAGGGTCACCCATGACAACCAGGTCCTAGGTGAGGGACCAGACAAAGAGTAGCTCAAATAAACCGCGATGACGAGTAAGACATATAGACTTGGTTTTCACTCCTAATGAGGAAGCCTCCGGACTTCATTGTGGGCTCTCATATTTCTGGGACTGAGGTGGCAGGGCCCAGTGGGAGGATGAGAGCGTGGGGGTGTTGTGGTTGACAGGCCTTTGCAGCATCGCGTGGACATCGGGGGCAGTGCCTCTGGATTGACAATCGGGGTGGTGGTCCGTCTTTTTAAGAAGAAGGAGTGGAGGGTTTGCTCCAACTATCGTGGGATCACACTCCTCAGCCTTCCCGATAAGGTCTATTCAGGGGTTCTTAAGGGGAAGTCAATGCACCGCAGATGTAAACATCATATATGGTTATGTATAATTACACATATTATACATAAATACAATGAACAACATATACAAAATGCAGTGTTATTTGAATGTAAACAACTGCAATGATAAATTAATATTTACATTTACATTTAGGTTGTGTAACTGCCGTAAAACAGATTGACGGATTTGGCATAGAACCGATCCCATTACACATTGCGTAATGGGACTGGACACTTTTGGTACTTACGGCAACCTTGCTAGGTGCTATCATGCTAACTGTTACCATGTCTCATAACAACATTTTGACTAATTCCTTTATGGCTTGGTGTAAATATAGACATGGTATGATGTAGGAACTCTATGGAACTGCCTGGGCACTTTCAGTACTTATTGCTATTTTGCTAGATGCTAACATGCTAACTGATATAATGTTAGCTCATTTCCATATGTTTATAGAGCAAGGGCATGATGTAGGGACAATATTAAACTGCCATGGCATTTTGGTACATATTACTATCTTGCTAGGTTTTAAAATGTTAACTGTTAGCATTTTAGCTAATTTACCTTTAGCTTGTTTACATGCAATTACATGCACATGGTGATGTAAGGACACAATAGAACTGCTTTTGCACTTCTGGTACAGTGTGCTAACCTGCTAGGTGCTAGCATGCTAACTGTTAACCTGTTAGCAGTTTAGCTATTTTTCTCATGGCATGATATTGGGACACTACAATACTACTACGTTTGATGTTAGCATGCAAACTGTTATTTAGCTAATGTCTCCATGTTTAAAGGCTAATACAGACATGGTATAATGTAGAAACATTATAGAACAGCCTTCATACTTTTGGTACGTATTGCTATCTTGCTAGATGCTAGCATGCTCACTGTTAGCATGTTAACATTGTAGCTAATTTACACATATCTGCATGCAAATACGGACATAGCATGATGTAGCAATATTAGAGAACTACTTTGGCATTTTTGGTATAGACTGCCATTTTCCTAGTGCTGACATGCTAACTGTTAGCATCTTGCTAACTAGCTTTTTTCCTTGTAGCAAATACAGACTTGGCATGGTGTTGGGACTCTGTATGTCAGTCTTTACACTTTTAATACGAGCATGCTAACTGTTTGCATCTTAGCTAATTTCCATTTGTAAATGCAGATATAACATGATAAAGTGAGAAAAAAGAACTGCTTTGGAACCTGTGGTAGTTAAGGCTATCTTGCTAGGTGCTAACAAGGTAACTGTTAGCATTTGAGCTGATTTACTCATATCTACATGCAAATACATACAGTATATGGCATCATGTAGGGACACATTGTTAAGGCAGTTTTAACTGTTAACGTCCTACCTCATTTCCTCACATAAATACCGATATGGAGTAATGTAGGAGTTTTTGGTACATAGTACATCTTGCTAGTTGCTAGCATGTGAAGGGTTGAGCATACACACACACACAGGAACGGGACAACAGACATCGTTGGAGCATCAAAGGCCCACGGAATTAACATTCTTCGGCTATCGTGAGAAGCAAGACAAGGAGGCACCGAGGTCTGGCAGCTACAAAGCGTGAAAGGAGGAAGGCAGCGCAAATGCAGATCAGATGACACCTGGACGGGCCCGATCGCCATTTGGGTCATTGATGGACACAGCAGACAAAGAACTGTTGGCATGACAGAGGCGGAGAAAACAAAGACATCCCAAAGTATAAAGAAACTAGGCTAGGTAAGTTGGTTCTGTGCTGGCAGGGAACGATAATTAGCCCAGACGTCTGTTTTAGTTTGGCTTGGTGTTTAAATAAATAGCTGTGTTTATCTCTCCTTCTATTTGGATTTATTAAACTCCCATTACCTCTGTTTGAACCTGCTACAAATGCTAACTAAAAGCTGTTTTAGCGGATTTATTCATGTTTACATGCAAAATTATACATGGCATGCTAGCAAACACCTTCCAAAAAATTCTCAAATCGGGGAATGCCCATCAAATCTCCCCTGGGAATTTTCTAGTTTAACTTTTTTGCTGACAAATAGAAAATCCTGGTGAAAACAACAAAATAAGAAAATGAATTAAAAATATGTATAAAGATAGGTGGAAAAGAAAAGTGAAAATGTCATTACTAATTGTAGCGGTACAGTAGTTGTAATCGTCTGCTTCCATCTTGTTACGTTACAACACACTTATTCATTCTGGTAAAGGCAAAGCACCATCGGTTCCGTTTGGGTAACTGAGTATAGACTAGAGATGAATTGCTCCATTTATAGAACAATGGCGACAAGATGAGATGTTTATACCTCAGTTAGGATGTTTGTTCAAAATTATTCCAGCCACTTGGCTGCCTTTTGGGCATTATAGGTAGAAAACCCAAATGGAGGTATCATTAAAAGATGCTCATGCCACCTCATCTGGCTCCTCTCAGTGTTCTACTTCAAATTTCTCCCGGATGACAGTACTTTTCACCTTATTTCTATGGGCGAGTCCAGCCACCTAATGGATAAAACTCATTTTGGCCGCTTGTACTGGCAATCTTGCCCTTTCGGTCACTACCCTAGGCTCATGACCAAGGTGAGTGTTGGAACGTAGATTGACCAGTAAATTCAAAGCTATGCCTTTTGGCTCAGCTCTCTCTTCATCACTGCAGACGCTGAACCAATTTGAATAAGATCCCGAAGTGGTTAACCTCCAGGATCTCATTCTAGACTTGGAGATTGCACTTCACCCTTTCCCAGGCGAGAACCATAGACGTGGAGAGCCCACCATGGAGTCCCCAGGCTCTGCTTCTTCATTGGAAGACGTATCCACAACATCGAGGTCAGCAGCCCATCATCGCCACCATACACAGTGTGCTTCTTCCCCCGCCTGAGATGGTAGCTGGTGGGCCAGAATTACTTCAAAGCTGTTTGGATGTCGACCAGCTTTAACAAGGTGGAGACCAGAAGTTCTCCACCTCGACCCTTTTGGCCCCCCCATGTGTGGTGAGCTCACTGTAGGGGAGAGCGAAAGCCATCAATTGGAAAATCATGCAATGCACTGGATAAAATGTCCTTTTTAATCGCCAGATCAACAAACTTGTGGACTTCGGCTTGTGGACTTACAGCCACGCATTGTCATGCCCAATTGCAAGTACTCATATTTCAGAATCAGAAAAACGTTATTGCCATTGTAAGTGAACTAGTCACGAACTAGGAACTTTCTTTGGCGACTCAGTGCAACGTAGAATCCTAAATAAACATAGAGCATTAAATAAACATAGAAGTAACTAACATTAACTAAACATAGAACCCTGAGTAAAAGTTGAAATCACTGATAAGTAAAAGCATGAGGGTGTTTTTAGTGCAGGTATTATAAGATGACCATAGTTCAAATGTTATAAAGTGTTCATGAGTCCAACAGCAGCAGGAAAGAAACTGTTCTTGCGGCAAGATGTTCTGGTCCGAATGGACCGTAACCTTCTGCCAGAGGGGAGTGACTGAAATATTCCATGTCCAGGGTGGGAAGAGTCGGCAAGTATCTGGCCTGCTCGGCCCCGAGTTCTGTAGATGTACAGGTCCTGGAGAGATGGAAGGCTTTCTCAGCCGAGCGCACAATGCGTTGCAGTCTGTGTTTGTCCCTGGCAGTGGCCCCAGCGAACCACACTGTGATGGAGGAGGTGAGGATGGACTCTATAAGCCGTGTAGAATTGCACCATCACCTGGGCAGGCAGCTTGGCTTTCCTCAGCTGCCTCAGGAAGTACATCCTCTGCTGAGCCTTCTTGATGAGGGAGCTGATGGTCTGCTCCCACTTGAGGTCATGGGTGATGTCAGTGCCCAGGAAGCGGAAAGAGTCCACAGTTGTGATGGGGGAGTCTGTCAGGCCGAGGGGGGGGCAGGGACTTTCCTGAAGTCCACGATCATCTCCACTGTCTTCTGAGCATTGAACTCGAAGTTGTTGCAGCTGCACCAGGACACCAGCCGGTCCACCTCCTTCCTGTAGGCAGACTCATCACCGTCCGAGATGAGCCCTATGAGGGTGGTGTCATCCGCAAACTTAATCAGTTTCACCAAGTCGTGGCTGGAAGAGCAGCAGTTGGTGTACAGGGAGAAGAGCAGGGGGAAAAGTACACAGCCCTGTGGGGATCCTGTGCTGATAGTCTGAGTGTCCGAGACATTCTTCCCCAGCCGCACGCGCTTCCTCCGGTCCATTAGGAAGTCAGTGATCCACCTGCAGGTGGAGTCAGGCACGTTGAGCCGGGCGAGCTTGTCCTGGAGCAGAGCAGGGAGGATGGTGTTGAATGCAGAGCTGAAGTCCATAAACAGGATCCTGGCGTAGGTTCCTGGGGAGTCCAGTTGCTGCAGGATGAAGTGGAAGGCCAGGTTGATGGCGACATCTACAGACCGGTTGGCTCCGTAGGCGAACTGCAGAGGGTCCAGCAGGAGAGAGGTGAAGGACTTGAGATGAGACAGAACCAGGCGCTCAAGTGACTTCATGACCACAGATGTCAGTGCCACAGGTCTGTAGTCATTAAGTCCAGTGATCCTGGGCTTCTTGGGAACGGTAACAATGGTGGACAGCTTGAAGCAGGCTGGAACATGGCATCACTCCAAGGAGATGTTAAAGATGTCTGTGAAGACAGGCGCCAGTTCTACCGCAGTGTCTCAGAGTGAAAGGAGAGACACCATCAGATGTTTTACAATGTTGAACAAGGTTGTTTACTGTATCCATCAGCTGTATATGTGTTCATTCTACGACAGCAAATATGCGATGTGCAAATATATATGTTATAAGTTTAGGTTGATATTGAATCGGAAATTGAGAGTTGGACAATAGGATAAAGACAAAAAAGAAAACAATACAGTTCCTAATAAAAATGGCTGAAAGAAAGCAGAAGGCATTCAGAAGATGTGAAATGAAGTGTAATATAGTATCTGTGACTTGTGCAGGTTTTAGGAAGCGTGGCCTAGGAAGTGACCCGTGTGACCTGTGAGCTAGTTAGACTTGACTGTGTTTAGCTGAAAACAGCTGTAGCCAACAGCAGCTCCTGTGAGAATTTTTACTGCAAATGTAATCTCTGCTTGTTAATAAAGCGATTGTGTTATTGAGGGACTGGTGATGCATTTCAAACAGTATTCTACACTAGTCACTGTCAGTAATTTTACAATGACGAGACAATAGCCACCGCAGGAAGTACACTGTCTATACTATTGTTTAAGTCTAGTTTGTCTTATTTATGCCTAATAAGACATGTTATGTCTAAAATGTGATTTTTTTTCTAATATTACGTTCACTATATTAGGTAATACAAGGGTAAAAGTGACAATGGGGTATTATTTCATGTCTTGAAGGTTTTCAGTGCTCTGCAAAACTGCAAAGATGAATCCTACTTTGCCGAAATTCACTTATAGCAGGCGGGTCTTGAACCAATTACTATAATACCATATACATTTTTCTCAGCATCATGATGATCAGCATATTTAATTCTCTCATTTAATGTATAAAGTATAATAGAACAAACCATTTGCTCAAGAGGCCTTTTTAAAATCACAGTGCTACAAGTGTTGTAAGTTTGTGTGGTTACTGGTATCAGAGAGCATGTACTGGCCACAAATAATAGCATCATTTAAGCACTGTGTTCATGGAGAACAATATGTTGTAATATATGTAATACACTATCTTCCTGTGCTGGCTTGCATACACACACATAGGATAGAAGTTTCTCTGGCGCAGACAGACGCCGGCAGACGACAGATGAAATGGCCATTCAGACGCATCGACTGAACTTAATGGTTATTACTTGTCGCTTATCACAATTTGATCACTTTTCATGTCGTTTTTCATTCACAGTTAATGACCAAAAGGTTATATTTAGCTGATCCCCACACATTTGAGATTCACCATTTGCAACCAGCAAATTTGCATAAAATGTATTATTTTTTTCTCAGACAACACGTCTCATGCACTCTAAGTCTGTAATAATCCATGAATATGTGAGAATACAAGTAAAATGTACAGCATGCACATACTATCCCACAATTTTTTTTTTCCTTTGTTGACTGGAGAGGATGTACAAGGCAAGGGCTCTGCTGAGGATAAAATAAACTACAACTATTTTGGTGCTTTTCTGAATACATTTCATGAACACAAGATCGCAACTGGTTGCTGATTCCCTCAACCTTAACTTGTATTGGCGAGAGGTATAGATTACTTGAAATAAACAATTTAAATGTGCTGAAAGCTGCTACGAAGCCAAGCTAACCGGTTGGTTACGGAAGTTTAAAGCAGTTGCCTAGCAACAATGCCAAACAAAAGAAAAAATAAAAGAAAGCGAGCCTTTATTACAATTGTAAAGGATGCTGGCCCTGGATACATGGACTCAAAATCACAAGCGCCAGTCTTGTTGCCAAATGTGGAGGGGGAGGGCGACTACTGCCATTAGTTGAGTACATCAGAATAACAA
Organism: Oostethus manadensis; assembly: GCA_024372805.1. Taxonomy (NCBI): domain Eukaryota; kingdom Metazoa; phylum Chordata; class Actinopteri; order Syngnathiformes; family Syngnathidae; genus Oostethus; species Oostethus manadensis. Next base: position 1,324,363 of record QODF01000006.1, read on the forward strand.
AATGTGGTGGAGGAACATTTCTGGGAGACCTAGATGCAAGACTTTAAGAAGTTAGAACAGATGAAGATGGAGAAGCAGGAGGCTACGGGGGCGGGTTGACCTTAAGCATTTGCACTCACAGATTCAACATGTACAATCGCGGAATGACAGTATCATCGAAAAGATCCTAGGGGTCCATGGTAATGTCATAAACCTTATAGAGGAAAATAGAGCACTGAGCAAAGAAACTAAAGCTCTAAAAGAAGAAATCGAGAAGTTGCAAGACAAAAATGTTGCGTTGTGTGCTGCTCTTAAAGAGGTTAAAAACCCTATGGCAGATAATAAAGCACTACGCACTGATATCAAGGCTTTGCAGGATAATATCAGGACATTATTGGAAGACAATGCTGCCTTGCGTACTGCCCTCAAGGGGGTTAAAAACTACAAGGAAGTAAATAATGCATTTTGCAACGACATCAGTGCTCTACAGGATGATATCAGGACACTATTGAAGGATAATAGCGCCTGGCAGACCACCCAGGAGGAAGAGAAAGAAGCAAAGGATATCATCACTGAGCAAATGAAAACTATAATGGAGGAGATGGATCAGAATTCACGAATGAATGATGTGATCCTCACAGGGCTCAGAATTACACCCACGTCAAAAGATAAGGAAGCTCATAACAGAGGAGAGCCAGATGGAATAAATGTTCCTTCAGCAAAGCAACAGCTTGTCAGCTTCCTACAATAAAAGGAGGTGGATATCGATATCATCACCATTGATACTTGCATCCCACTGTATGGCAGAAACAACACCACACCTGTCATCATCAAGTACATCAACAGGGAATTCAAAACTGCACTGCTGAAACAGAGGAAGAACTTGAAAGGCACAAACGTCTACTTACATGAGCATCTGACAAAATGCAACGCTGACATTACCAAGAAAGCACGAGACTTGAGGAAGCAGGGAAAGATACAAACTACTTGGAGCACCAAAAAAAAAACATACATCAAGCTACATGAAGGTCCAGGAGAAGCAGGAGTGCTGGTTGCCAAAGATATCAACGATCTGGATACATACTAAACATCATATAATCATGACAACAAGGATAAAAGAGGATACAACGCACAAAACAGTAATAGGGATTACATTCAATAATACCAACATTGATATCAACATTGAAAGAGCACGTTCAACAAAATATTACAATCAGGAACTCATGTACTTACATTTAATGACACTCACAGTACAACACCAAGACAGCAAGATGATGATCCGGAAATCAACAGGGGAAGAGGGAAAAAAGGAGGAGGGAAAAAAAGGAAGAAACATATGATATATGCATGTATGTGTATGTATATAATATATACGTGTATGTATGTATACATAAGAATGTATGTGTGTATGCATGTATATATATAGTATGTTTGAGTATGTATTAGCAAATCATTTGAGAAGGGGGTAGGATTAAATAAGCTCTTCTTCCTCCTACTCCTTTTCGGACATGTAAAACTGAGGAATGTAACATGAATAATTTTTTGTACAATGTATGCATGTTCAAAACAAATTAAACCAAACCAAACCAAACCAAAACCAAACCAATTTGATTACATTTACATTACGTTACATATGTTTTATGTACTTCACTGAAAATGGTTTTTTTTCCAAGCATTGAGATGTTACTGTTTGTTCAGTGGTACTTGAACACACCATGGTTACATGAGCCAAAGCAAAAGTGAAACATTTATATAAAAAATTATCATTTGTAGTCAATGATTCCACACTTTAAAAAGGGTTCAAACTGTATTAAAAATAACAGCAATATATTTGGTTATAGCGCTGGACTCATCATCAATAAGGAAGTTCGAGGAAAGAGCCTAGAATGAAAGTACACAGAGCATAAATACTTCTTTTCCTTTCGGCTTATCCCATTAGGGGTCGCCACAGCGAATCAATTGCCTGCATCTAACTCTGTCTTCTGTATCCTCTTCTCTTGCGCCAACTACCTTCATGTCCTCTTTCACTACATCCATAAACCTCCTCTTTGGTCTTCCTCTAGGCCTCCTGCCTGGCAATTCAAAACTCAGCATCCTTCTACCAATATATTCACTATCTCTCCTCTGGACATGTCCGAACCATCTCAGTCTGGCCTCTCTGACTTTATCTCCAAAACCTCTAACATGTGCTGTCCCTCTGATGTGCTCATTCCTGATCCTGTCCATCCTGGTCACACCCAAAGAGAACCTCAGCATCTTCATCTCTGCTACCTCCAGCTCTGCCTCCTGTCTTTTCCTCAGCGGCACTGTCTCTAAACCAAACAACATCGCTGGTCTCACCACAGTTTTGTACACCTTTCCTTTCATTTTAGCTGAAACTCTTCTATCACACATCACACCCGACACTTTTCTCCACCCATTCCAGCCTGCCTGCACACGCTTTTTCACCTCTTTTCCACACTCTCCATTGCTCTGGACTGTTGACCCTAAGTACTTAAAATCCTCCACCTTCTTTATCTCTTCTCCCTGTAACCTCACTCTTCCACTTGGGTCCCTCTCATTTACACACATGTACTCCGTCTTGCTGCGGCTGACCTTCATTCCTCTCCTTTCCAGGGCAAACCTCCACCCCTCAAGCTTCTCCTCCACCTGTTCCCTGCTCTCACTACATATCACAATGTCATCTGCAAACATCATAGTCCATGGAGATTCCTGTCTAACCTCGTCCGTCAGCCTGTCCATCACCATAGCAAACAAGAAGGGGCTCAGAGCTGATCCCTGATGGAGTCCCACCTTCACTCGGAACTCCTCTGTCACACCTGCAGCACACCTCACTACTGTCTTACAGTCCTCGTACATGTCCTGCACCGCTCTAACATACTTCTCTGCCACTCCAGACTTCCTCATACAATACCACAGTTCCTCTCTGGGCACCCTGTCATAAGCTTTCTCCAGATCTACAAAAACACAATGCAGCTCCCTCTGACCTTCCCTGTACTTCTCCATCAACATCCTCAAAGCAAATACTGCATCTGTTGTACTCTTTTTTGGCATAAAACCGTACTGCTGCTCACAAATGCTCACGTTTGCCCTTAGTCTAGCTTCAACTACTCTTTCCCATAACTTCATTGTATGGCTCATCAGCTTTATTCCTCTGTAGTTGCCACAACTCTGCACATCTCCCTTGTTCTTAAAAATGGGCACCAGCACACTTCTCCTCCATTCCTCAGGCATCTTCTCATTATCTAAGACCTTGTTAAACAACCCGGTCAGGAACTCTATTGCCACCTCTCCTGGACACTTCCATACCTCCACAGGTATATCATTACCGACCGACCGAGTGCCTTTCCATTCTTCATTCTCTTCAATGCCCTTCTCACTTCCTCCTTACTAATCTTTGCTACTTCCTGGTCCACAACAGTCACCTCTTCTACTCTTTGTTCTCTCTCATTTTCCTCATTCCTCAACTCTTCAAAGTACTCTTTCCACCTTCCCATGACACTACTGGCACCTGTCAATACCCTTCCATCCCTATCCTTCATCACCCTAACCTGCTGCACGTCCTTCCCATCTCTTTCCCTCTGCCTTGCCAACCTGTATAGATCTTTCTCTCCCTCCTTGCTGTCCAACTTAGCATACAAGTCATCATAAGCCCCTTTTTGGCCTTGCCTCCTTTACTTTCACCTTACGCTGCATCTTTCTGTACTTCTGTCTACTCTCCTCAGTCCTCTTAGTGTCCCACTTCTTAGCTAACCTCTTACTCTGTATACACTCCTGCACCTCCTCATTCCACCATCAAGTCTCCTTATCTACTTTTTTTCCAGATGACACACCAAGTACTCTCCTACCTGTCTCCCTGATCACAGTAGCTGTAGTTGTCCAGCCGTCTGGAAGGACTTCCTGGCCACCCATAGCCTTTTTCAACTCCTTCCTAAAAGTCACGCAACACTCCTCCTTTTTAAGCTTCCACCATTTCGTCCTCTGCTCTGCCTTTACCCTCTTCATCCTTCTCACCACTAGAGTCATTCTACACACCACCATTCTATGCTGTCTGGCTACACTCTCACCTACCACTGCTTTGCAGTCACTGACCTCCTTCAGGTTACACCTTCTATACAAGATGTAGTCTACCTGTGTTTTCCTACCTCCACTCTTATAGGTCACCCTATGGTCCTGTCTCTTCTGGAAGAAAGTATTCACTACAGCCATTTCCATCCTTTTTGCAAACCCGACCACCATCTGTTCTTCTGCGTTCCTCTCCTGGATACCAAACGTGCCCATTACCTCCTCATCATCTCTGTTTCCTGCACCAACATGTCCATTGAAGTCCGCACCAATGACAACTCTCTCACTTCTGGGGATGTTCTGCATCATTTCATCTAGGTCTGACCAGAATTTCTCTTTCTCTTTCTCCTCCATCTCACATCCTACCTGTTGAGCATACCCACTAACAACATTGGACATCACACCTTCAATTTCTGGCTTCAGGCTCATCACTCTATCTGACACTCTTTTTACCTCCAGGGCATTGCTAGCAAACTCCTTCAAAATCATCCCTACTCCATTTCTCTTCCTATCTACACCATGATAGAAGAGCTTGAACCCTGCTCCTAAGCTTCTAGCTTTGCTACCTTTCCACCCGGTCTTCTGGAAGCACAATATGTCAACCTTCCTCTTCGGTAGGCACTCACCTGTTCTTAGACAGAACTTTACAACAATCAACCTCCTTGACACCCTGATGACAAAAGGGGTGACAGGGAATAGAACCTGGATGAATAACAGAGTCCCAAAGTCTGCAAGATCTTTGGGTTTAGTGTTATACCCTTAAAAAAAAAGGAACAGGGTCATCAGAGATGGTGGTGAGATGAAGCACACCTGAACTTGCTGAATAACAAAGTGGTTTGATAACAAAGCCATGTCATGGCATTGTCTGCCTATGGGATTGAACCTCAGGGCACACACAGATGACGGTCCAAGAGGATCAAGGTCAAGGCCACTGGAAATTGCAGAGTACAACACCAACATGGGTGGTGTAGACTTGTTTAACCGAATGTTGATGTTCTTCAGAATGGCCTTTCACACTAGAAAATGTATGTAGGTTTCCACTGTTTTTACCTGTCAATCACCAACTCATGAATGGCCTCAGAATAAGAGTGATTGCCAGTTTCTGGGGAAGAAACCGTTGAAGTTTCCTGACTTCAAACTGCTCCAATTGGTGAAGTGTTAGTTACTCAAGCCCAAGCAGGAATCACCAGTGACAGCAAGGATGTTCACACTTTTCACACTTCTCCATGTCAAAAGTGGAAACCGCAGCCCCGAGACACTATGGTGCCATCCATCTTCCAGAGATGGTGGACGCAGATCCAGCTGCAACAGTGAAACATGTGATGTTCACAAAGTGCAGGGTTTTCTGTTGTGTTTCTAAGAAAGGGAATTGGTTTTTGAAGTATCATAACAAATACTGTAAGCGCAAAAGAAACAAATGTTTATGTTGAACTCTTTGTCATGATTACTTTTTGATATTTTCTGTTGGACTAACTGGTTGCCAACAAAGTTCAGTTTCACCTATGGTATGGGGTACCAATGTCCACTGTAGTGGACACATCAAAGCTTACAAATCAAAACTTTTTTTCCAAAAAATATTTAGCAGTATTTCAATTACTACAAAGACTTGTGAATTCCAAAATGAATGTGATTGAACAATATGTTTTCCCTCAGGGGGTGCAGTGAACTGTCAGGGGTGGTGTGAGAGGCAGGGAGTAGGTTCACTGTTAGTGCAGACCTGCCAGCGTGTACACATTTATTGTACTCATCATCAGATTTGACTTTGGATAAGGCTTGTATGCTTTAATTTTCTCCATTTAGTTGCATTGGTTTTAGTTTCAGGTTCAGTCTTTACAGTATGAAAATCTAAATAGATGTTATCAGTCAGGTTCTCAATATTATTTCAAATTGAGGAGGCATGAAAATATTTCTGTCCCCTGAGGGGGCATGACCGAAAATAATTGAGAACCACAGGACTAACCGAATCATGGTGTAGCGTACCGATCAAACTGTAACTTCTGGAAACATGGCTAAAGTAAAGGTTGTTTTTTTTCATAGGGGTGAACAGGAAATTGACAGGAGACACATAATTGAGTAGAGTACAGTCCACTTGAGGAAATTATTTCATTCCTAATGTTATCAATTAATAAATGTTACTGTTAAATCACTCAATGTATTGGGCATCAGGGCAATGCATTTAACTGCTTGGGGAGAGAGACTGTGTTTGTTTAAGTTATTAATGTCCAGTGTCTTTTTCCAGAGGGAAGAGAAGGAAATAGAATAGTCCAGAATGAGTGAGTACATTACTGATGTTTCGGGCTTTTTCTCGTTCAGAGTAAATGCCTTTGAGAGAGGAAAGTGTTGTCCCAAAAGTCCTATCCACTGCCCTCACCACCCTGTAGGATTTACCTCCAACCGTTGGATATTGTACTCTCAAGTCAGCGTGAAAGTAGAATACTGTATACTGACAATAAATAGTTTTCATTAGTCGTTGATGACAGTCCTTGTTCAAATAATGTCGCACATTCTTTCTATAACTTAAATCAGAAGTGTGTATATATATATGTTAAATATACACAAAGTTACAGATATGTTTGATGTAATTTAATTAGAATAAGAAAGATGGGCTTTTTGAGTCTTTGCTTATTGTTTTGGTTGGAATTAACCAAATAGAACTGTGTCTTAACACAATGACCTAATTATCAGGGGTGCAACAATACATGTATCTGTATCAAACTGTTTGATACAAGGGTCACAGTTGAGTAAGCGCTTTTATCGCACAATATGTAGTTGTATTTTCATTTTATCAACTTCAGACGTCGCTCTGCGCTGAAAGCTCAGTGTATCTGCGATTGACTACTCTGCCTTAGGCAGTTCATACTGCAGGTCAATTCCAATTTCTTTGCTCATGTGTGACCTGTATCTGACTTATTCATGCCAGTGTGCAGCACAATTCCTATTTTTCCAAATGTGACTCAGGCATCATTCGTATTCGGATATAAACCCAATATGTATGCAATGCGACTGCAGTCGGTCAGGTTGCATTTATCTGACTTAAAAGCGTGTATTGCTTTGTGGGCAATCATCAAAAGACGTGGTTTATCGTGCAAGACTTGGATAAAGGTACTCACCGATGTAGACAAAAGTTTTTCTTCTCATCTTGAAATTATTTTTATAACGTGTTAGTGAAGCAGCTGCTGGCAATGTCTCACCAATCCACCCACATGCACCTTGGAACAAACATGGCAACAAGTTGTCTGAACTCCTACACAGAATCATTTGTTTGGGAAAATACAGACACAAAATCATTGAAATTGCTACAAACACATACTGTAAGGACAACGTGTTAGTAATTAATTAATTTCAATGATCAATACTGAAATATCTATATTTCCAATTTCAGCACCTTATGCTCTAAATCTTTTCTGAAATCAAAATAGTGATACATTTAATACTTCAGGTATGTTATTTAATTCCTTTTTTTATTTGTTTATATTTTAAGTCACCCCACTATCTGAGTATACTTCAGGGTTTAAAATAAATCAGTAAATTACATTGATGTCTTGTATTCTTCATACTATGATTTGGAATACTCTTTCATTCATTCTCTATGCCGCTTATCCTCATTAGGGTCGCGGGTATGCTGGAGCCTATCCCAGCTGGCTTTGGGCAAGAGGCGGGGTACACCCTGGACTGGTCACCAGTCAATCGCAGGGCACATACAGTACAGACAAACAAACATTTACACTCACATTCATACCTATGGATAATTTTGATTCATTTGACAATTAACCTAACATGCATGTTTTTGGAATGTGGGACAAAACCAGAGTACCTGGAGAGAACATTCAAACTCCACACAGAAATGCCCAATGGAGATTCGAACCCAGGTCTTCCAGACCTCCTGACTACTACACTACTTTTTAGAATTGATCAGACCCATTAGGTGAATTTGCATGGCATTGGATCGGTATCTCTGATACCAGCCTGAATTTTACACAGTATAAAATTGGAAATTAAATCAATGCTGTCGCAGATCACTAGAGCGCATACACTAGCAATCTTTACTTCTGTAAATACACGGAAATAGGAATAATGTCGTGCTTTTGTGCATGCACGTCACTTTCCAGACGCTTTGCATTCACATTAACACATCACATTTGCTTGGTAATGTTAAGCACCACATAAAAAAATCAGATTTAAACAAAAAATCCGAATTGGGCATCCTACCCTGCAGTGTCAACATAGCCTATGGTTGCATTGTCAAGCACAGACCCACTGAGCTCCGCCTCCCACATTCATACCATACTGCTGAGAGAAGCTACAGTGCATGCAGGCTATCTCATTGAAACATTACTAATTACCACTTTAGATTTCATGTATGACCGTGATGTCAAGCGTGTCGTGGACAAAAAAAACAACAGTATTTGTGTCACTAATTGCTAAAGTATGTTGGTGGAAATACAACAAACACAACAATGCATTTACGCCGACATCACCCCGATAACAACTGGAGACAGACAAAACAAGGAGCACACATGCTACATACATTACCCGGGACATTTAGACAGCCATTACTATTACTTTTATGGCTGTACACTTAAGCACTGGTACAACATTCCTTCACAAACCAATTTCACTGATACTGCTGTTCCTGCCTTCTACAACAAGAATAAAGCCCAGTTAGAGCCAGCACTGCTGTTGTCAATGCTGCAGAATGTGAGGATGTGTCTGTTCTACAGACACGCCTCCTTGACACTCTCAACAATGATGATTTAGACAAACGTCTGACAGAAGCTTTAGAAGTTAGTGTGACCAAATGCAATCATATCTGTGGTTGCTGACAATGTCAGAAGTATAGTTAGGTTGTATGTCGTCTCAGCTGCTGGGCTGGGGTCACAAATCGGATGCTTTGCATACAAAGGATCTGGCTGCTGAGAAATATGGCAGTGCAACACGTTTCCCATCTCAGTATGAAGAACATTCAGTGTCTATCTCAGGATGACCTGAAATAGGCAGAAACTCTCATGACTAAAAACGGTGACTATCATGATGTGTGACGCATCATGTCTGACAGCATCTAAGATCATGCCACTTAAAATGAACATCCTGAATTCAAGATATTGTGGTCGTCATTGCACAGGTAAGAACAAATCTTTGATTAACTCAGTGGTTCTCAATTATTTTTGGTCATGCCGCACCCCCACAGGACAGAAATGTTTTTTAGTATTTGAAATACTATTGAGAAACTCAAAATATCCATTTATTATTCTGTACTGTACCAAGAAAATGCAACAAAATGGAGAGCTGTGAAGCATATACAGTACCTGTAAGCATATTCAACAGTCGAACTGTATGTTGAGTATGATGAATTTATACATGTTGGCAGGTCTGCACTAACATTGAAAGTACTCCCAGTGTCTCACGAATGTTAGATCTTTTATCTCAATAGCTGAGTCCTGGATGTTGCTGTTAAAGCCTCGGTCACAACCAACCATGCATGTTTTTAATCCATACGTTTTTTGAGGAGGCCATGGTGGCCACATTTTTCTGAAAACGTGGGGAGGGATCAAGTATGTAGCGCAAGGTGTAAGTACTGCATGCCACGCCATGTCGAGAGCGGTTGTGTGCATCGCACGTTGCACATGTGGCAAGTGAGTTTGAAGTGCCTACAACATCCTTGGAATGTATGATCTCTGTGCGATTCCAACGTTATTGCCTGGTCCCTGAGGTCCTACCTACACGTGCTGCTCATACGTCCCCACTCACCCTCAAGTTGTAAGTGCAATCATGATAACTTCCATCCATCCATTTTCTAAGCCGCTTATCCTCATTAGAGTCGCGGGGTATGCTGGAGCCTATCCCAGATGACTTTGGGCAAGAGGTGTGATACACCCTGGACTGGTCACCAGTCAATCACAGGGCAATATTGTATATCACACATTCATACATTTATTTATGCAAGTCGCGGGTGTCTTATTCAGTAAAAAATTCAGTAAAATTCAATTTTGTTATTTGATGGTCTAATGCAATGGCTTCCAAACTTTTTTTGCAGCGCCCCCATTTGGGAGCTAAAATGATTTTCAGCGAGCCCCCGCCCAAAAAATATGGTAATAATTAAAAGTGTTTGTAGTAGCCACGTGCCGCCCCGTCATAACACCGGACCCCCATTTCGAAAACCTCTGCTCTAATATTTAAAGTGCTCCTGAAAAGAGAATATAAAGTTGCGGGTATGCTCCACAAGAATATATAGCCTGTGATTGACTGGCGACCAGTCGAAGGTGTACCACGCCCAAGTCAGCTGGGATGGGCTCCAGCATGCCCACGACCCTAGTGAGGATAAGCTGCATAGAAAATGGATGGATGGATGGAAGAACATATAGCAGATTGTATGATACTTTTATAAATAAAATAAGACAGGTGGACTGTTAGAATTATAGGCGCAAATTGTGTGTGCGTGTATCAAACACAGTATATAGTCTGGCCCCCCAGCCTATTTGGTTAAGTCAAAAAGTTTGCCCACCCCTGTTCTATAGGGTTTAAGTTTAAACGACACTGAGCTAATATGTCCTCAGTGCTCTGTTTTTGGCTTTTCTTTGAACAATGTATCCAAAAATAAGACTAAGAATAGGTTTTCATTGCATATGTCAGTATTTACAACGCAAAGCACTTTTGCTTGCTTTTTTGTTTATTTTATTTCTGCAATGAGCTCCCACTCCCAGACGGCCTCTGTGCCACTCTCGGGAAACCCATGCGTGTTTCACCCGAAAGGCGAGATGATGTGAGGCAGGCTAAAAGTGTGTCCAAGTTCTGTCTTTATCTCTCTGTAGCAAGTTGGTGGCGGTTGGGTTGCATGGTTGCACAGCTTTCAGACCTAGACTTCATGACATTGTTGAGGTGGAGATCCACTCATGCCCCCTCCCACAGCAGACACCTTTGCTTTTTTTCTGCATTTCATTAACAAATAAATGCATGACCCAAAAAACGCATGCCTTCTTTCACTTTTAATGCACACTCCTATATGCTAAATACTGCAACCCCATCTCTAAATTGTCAACACACACAACTACATCCAGAACCTGTACTCATTAAAGGTGACTGTGTGGAGGTGATCCACACCTACAAATACCTGGGAGTGCATCTGGATGATAAACTGGACTGCCAACATGGATGCTCTGTGTAGGAAAGGACAGAGTCGTTTGTACTTCCTCAGAAGAATGGCGTCCTTCAACGTATGCAAGAAGCTGCTACAGATCTTCTACCAGACTGCGGTAGCTAGTGCCCTCCTGTATGCAGTAGTGTGCTGAGGGAGCAGCTTGAAGAAGTGAAGAAGAAGGACGCCACACGCCTGGAGAAACTGGTGAGGAAGGCACGCTCTGTTATTGGCACTGAGCTGGACAGCCCGACATCTGTGGCAGAGCAAAGGACACTGAGGAGGCTCCAGTTCATCTTGGACAACCCGCATCATCCAATGCACAGCATCATCTCCCAACAAAAGAGCACTTTCAGTGGCAGATTACTATCACTGTCCTGCTTCACTGACAGACTGAGAAGAGCATTCCTGCTTGTAAAGTTAAATAGAATGGTTTTGTGAGAAATTTAAGACTAGGCATACATTACATATGGCGCAAGTCAAGTTGTATGTCTGCCCTGCGATTGGCTGACACCCATTCCAGGGTTTACCCCGCCTCCCGGCCTAAATCAGCTGGGATAGGCATACCCGCAACCCTAATAAGGATAAGCGGTATAGAAAATGAATAAATGAACTAATATTACAAGTTATGCTGTAAATGTGGGACAGTGGTTCTGACAGCGGTTAAGCCAGTACAGAAGGTTTTGATGACCCTGACTGCACACCACTGACATACACTATATTCTCAAGGTGAGTTTAAAGTCATCAAAATTGTTACTCGAGTCCGACACGAGCCCAAGTCGTGTCTTGAGTCTGCACCTGTGGAATGTGCTGTAGGGAACAGAATGGCCTCTGTAACCCTGAGAATATAAGACCAACAATTTCAGATGATCAACAGAAAAACATAATTTCACGTACTCTAAGAATGGAATAATACATTCATAAAAAATTTGAAGTTGTTTTATTTTTGAAAAAAGAAAATATATATTTATACATACAGTAGTGTTCAAAATAATAGCAGTGCTATTATTAGAATAATCACTAACTAGATTAATCACTGTTATTCGTATATTTTTATTGTTACATGAACAAGTTAGCAGTATGTGCAGTAGATTCTCAGAAAACAAACAAAACCCAGCATTAATGATATGCACGCCATTAGGGCTGTGCAATTAGACAATTAGTTAAAAGGGGTGTCTTAAAAAAATAGCAGTGTCTGCCGGTGACTTTACAAACACAAAACTATTTTGTACAAACTTTTTTGTTTCTGGGATTTGGAAATTCTGTCAATGACTAAACTAATATTTAGTATGATCCGTTTTTTATTATTTATTATTATTTATTTTTACAGCTTCACATGTGTGTGGCATAGAGTCAGTCAACCTTTCAGCTGTTATTCAACTCCAAGATTCGTTAACAACATTCCACACATCCATTAACATTTCTTGGTTTTGCTTCAGAAACAGCATTTCTGATCCCACCCCACAAGTTCTCCATTGGATTAAGGTATGGGTATTGGGCTGGTCACTCCATAGCATTAATCTTGTTGGGTTGGAACCAAGATTTTGCTCGTTTACTAGTGTGTTTGGGGTCATTGTCTTGTTGAAACACCCATTTCAAGGGCATCTCATCTTCACCATAAGGCAACATTACCTCTTCAACTATTTTGACATTCGTACACTGAGCGATAAATAGTCCCATAGTAGGAGAAACCTGCCCATGTCATGATGCTTTCACTACCATGATTCACTCTCTTCATTGTGTATTGGTCATCCTTAAATATGGGCCACCTGATTCACACCTGTTTTTTCACAAAATTGATCACTGATCACAGATTGAGTAAAACACCCCTTTCAACTAATTGTCCAATTGCACAGCGTTACGAGCGTGCATTCCCTGAATGCTGGGTCTTGTTTGTTTTCAGAGAATAAAAAATATAATAAGGATTAATCTGGTTAGTCACATTGTACTATACTGTATGTATATACACGTATACATACATATACATACATGTGTTTATGCATATATACACATACATACATATATATATACATATACATATATATCTACATATATTTACAGATATTACATATAACAGCCGTCAGGACGAGGAGGCATTTGTGGGAGAAAAAGTCTGCATTCCCCAAAATCTCCCCCATACCTGGTTGGACGTGGAATGTTGGGCTTTCGGGGAGCAGGGCTAATTAATTGAAACTCCGACGTAGCTGCAGCGGAAGACCGGGAAGCCTCCATGGGAGCGGCCACAGAGGTACTCATCAAACGGGCGTGCATTTCGCATACCGTGGTGGACAGGTCCTCCAGAGATTGCTCGAGACGACTGATCATCTGCCCTTGGGCCTTCTGGGCAAACTGGAGCTGCTCTTGTTCCGCGGGATCCATGGGAATGGCCATATTATTCTGTCAGGACGAGAGGACGGAACCATGTGGACGGATCCCCAGATGCAGACACAAAGCAGATTCAGGTAAGAACAGTCTCTCTTTTTATTTGGTCTGCAGGACGAGCACAAAAAGGAGAACAAAAAGCGACGGTGTTAAAACAGGTGCACCGTGACAAAAACCTAACTAAACTATAATCATTTCAAACGGCCTGCGGGTCAGGCCGGCTACCAGTAGACTGGAGGCTGTCAAAAGACAGGTACAGCCATAAAACGGTAAAGTAATAACGCTAGCAAAAGATTAGGAGGTTCTGGAAGTTTGAGCAATGGCGTTGGAGCGTCGAAAATAATCTGGCACCCTCCTGCAGCAGTTGGCGAGATTATGAAGGGGTCACCCTGATTGGGAACAGGTGTGTCCGCCTGGTAGCTCCGCCCAACTCAAAGGAGGCCTGTGTCTGCAACTGGACAAACAGAGCAGTAAGAGTCCAACAAGAAAACCCCCACACCTAACACAAAGAAATCACTCGGCATGTCAACGCAGAGCGCGACATTTGCTTTGCTTTGAATAATTTATTTTGCATTTGTTTGATTAAAAAAACATTGATTATAAACTGTTAAATATTGAATTATACACTGTATTTTGGTATGCCTTTTACCTAAGGCACTCTCTTGTGTCCATTACAAAGATAGGCTTCACACACATCATCATCATCAAACATTGCAATGGCAAGTACAGAAATGCACATACAAAGTCTTACAATTAGCTAGAAATAGGCACAATATCAATGAGCAAATGGCCAAAGTAATTTAAAACCAACCCTCTAACTTCATGCAAGAAGTCCTGGACTAATATACACCAGTGCGATATCAATTCGGTATTGAAATTATATACAATTTAGATAAATTGTAAGTCTGTGTGGTGAATTTAAAGATCATACCGTATAGGTAGGTATTCTTTTCCTTACTTCCTAAACAAGTCAGTCATATGACCTTAAGGATTGCTGAGTAACTTTTGTATGGTGTACGATAATTCTTCATAGAGTGTATCACAATGACTACACTATCCGCCCTTTTTATGTATCTACACTAAAAGAAAGAGTTGCAATTTTCAGATACAAAAATGTAATTTCAGTACTAAATCTCATTTATTGACCAGTAGTGCAGTATCCACACAAGCTACCTTTCCTGAAGTGTTTAAGCTCAAGGGCAGTGCAGCTCTTTTGCTGATGCCACCTCCACACACTGACCTTTATGTGTTCTGTATGTGCAGACAGAAGGACTTCTATGATTGTGATATCAGTTACCAATCTTTGGGCAGATGCCTCAGACATGTCTCTTGCATATCCATGAAGAATTGGCTATTGCGGATGGTGCCGGCAAGATTTCTATATTCCATCCAATAGACATCACAGTCAGTTCTATTATATGCAGAGGGGGTTGATTGCATGGACTGTTAATGACCCTGCATGCTAATCAGTAACAATGCAAAATGTTCTTGCAGCACAATGGATATGGATTATATGCCTGGCAGGCCCATTTTACTTTGCATACTAACTCAATTAGTCTTCCATCTTAAGATAATTGTCATACAAGGCCATGCTCTAAAGTCGTGAGTTATCTGGTCCATGACGTAGTCGGGATATTCCTCACCTTAAACCCCCTGTCGTGAAGCAGCATGGTGGAAGAATGGACTGTCATATATACAGTATCTAGGATTAAAGGCCATATAGTTGCTTTATTCAGCATTCTGACGAGTTGCATTTTTCTGCCAATTTTCCCCACAGCTATTAGGTGATCATAAGGACATACATAAAAAGCAGAGAGAAAAATGCTGTTCAATTCACATTCACCCTTGCATTTTTGTCAACAGACCAACTAATGACCATTTCAGCACAGTGATGTATACACTATTTGATGGGATGGACAGATCGTTTCAAATAAAGATTATAGAGAAATAAAGATCCACTAAGCTTTCTGTTGCCTGGTCATGAGTAAATCATTATTAGTCATAGCAAAGTTAAATAAATGAAAATATTATTCAGAAAATAATTTCAGAAGAAAGATGGTGCTTGAGGTGCCGCACGGTGGTTGAGTGGTTAGCACATTGGCCACACAGTCTGGAGATCTGGAAGACCTGGGTTCAAATCTCCGTTGGGCATCTCTGTGTGGAGTTAGCATGTTCTCCCCGTGCGTGTGTGGGTTTTCTCCGGGTACTCCGGTTTCCTCCCACATTCCAAAAACATGCATGTTAGGTTAATTGGCGACTAAAATTGTCCAAAGGTATGAATGTGTGTGTGAATGTTTGTTTGTCTATATGTGCCCTGCGATTGACTGGCGACCAGTCCAGGGTGTACCCCGCCTCTCGCCCAAAGTCTGCTGGGATAGGCTCCAGCATCCCCGCGACCCTAAAGAGGATAAGCGGTATAGAAAATGAATGAATGAATGAGATGCTGCTTGACTATCACGTGTGTTGCACTGGTTTTGTCATTGGTAGTATTTGGTGATATCACACCCAGATCTGCTGTTGTATTGTTGGAGTTCACACCTCACTCCAAACTACACCTCGGGCCACCTACGCACGGACCCAAACACCCAAATTTCTCAGGTGGTCTCGGCTGAAGCATACCAGCAGAGCTAACGGACAAGAGTTAGCTTTAACCAGTATGAGAGGTATCAACTCCTTTGCGAATCACCACCTTATTGCGGTGGAAGGGTTTGAGTGCACATCGATTGATCCTAGGAGCTACACTGTGTTCCAAATTATTATGCAAATATGATTTTATTATCATCAGCATAACATTTTTTTGTTTTCCAATGAAAGTCAAGGGTGGCATTGGGTCCTGGGGCTTTTTGAAATACTGAAATCAATCTCGGACAACTAATAACTTGCCAGGTGAGCCCAGTTAAAAGAAAAGCTCTTTACCGTCATTGATGAGGTGAAAATGACCTCAGCAGTGAACATCAATATGAAGAACCACACCGTCGGTAGCAAAATGATCTTTTAATGATCTTAACCCATGATGCAAAAAATACCCACGCCTGCTATGGGGATAAAAGGAGAGAAACTCATGGTTTGGCTCCTTTTTTCCCTAACCTCAACCCAATTGAGAACCTATGGAGCATCGTCAAACAATCTATGAGGGTGGGAGGTGGCTATTCTGACATCTTGCAAAGAAATTCAAGCAGAAACACTATTAGGAAGGTTATATTGGCCTGTTAAAATATTAGTAATTAAAATTGCTTTTGCTTTCAGGAAATGTGCCCTCCTTATGCTGCAGATTTAACAAATTACCATTTTTGGTTCTTAACAGGGAGTGAAATCCTTTGAAACTCTGTTCATAACGTGACAAACTGACACGACAATTCATAAACGTGACATGAATTTTTGGAATTGTCTATTGCCGGCCCTGGTCAAAAGCACTTATCCTAACTAAATTGAAAAATGTACGTTCAATTTAGGTTTATGTCAAATAGTACAAAAATCGCTTCACACAAATAATAATACTACTACGGTGTCTGGTGCTGTGCACATGAAGCCATTTAGAAAAAGACGGCGGTGGTATCTCTGAGCTGGTGCACACAGGCATTCCATTATTTAAGCAATCTCATCAAAAGTAACGCTCCTACATAAATGATTGCTGCTCACTCATTTACTGAGCCCTTTTTGCAATTAAAAAAATCAGCAGGTGTGGATAGTTATTACATATAATACATCAAAAAGACATTTAATTTGCCCTTGTAGAAATTGTTTTTTTTTTTATTTACAGAGTGTGGGCTTTCATAGAATTTGCATCACTTGCAGTCATTTTTTTACTTTTAAGTCTGTTCTTTTGTGTGCATTTGAAAGACAGAAAAATATGCTAATGTAACAATAGTTGTGCTGGACTGGAATCCTTTAAAAACGGGTGGAAGAGAAAAACCAAGACACAAGGCACACAACGACCTTGAGTGAGCTAAACTTAATTTGACGGTCCTGGGAGGAGGTCAAGAGGCTGGCGGTAGATCGAGCGGGTTGGAGCATGCTGATGACGACCGTTTGCCCTACAGGGGGTGAAAAGGATGAAACAAAAAAGACCCCCGCCCACCCAGTCACTCACTGGGGCCTTTTCATGATAACAGAAACACAAAAGGGAGAAAATACATCACAACATCTCCCTTTGATCAGTCTGATGGCTGTGTGACACTAAAGAAGATTATTTAGGTCAGGTGGAGTTGAAATCAATCTAAAGACGGTGAGAAAAAAGATGTGGAGGCAGATTAACACAACACCGGGGCACAAGGGAAATAACGGCGGCAAAAGTGTTACAAATGAACACAGTTATCGTAAAACACACAAGCCTCAGTCCTATTCGCCTTAAATGGCTTATTTACTCTTATTATCAGAATCAGCTAATTTATTAAGACATTTGTCAGAATTAGCTTATTTATGTGTTACCACACTAGGAATTTGACTCCTGTCAACATCGCACTCTGTTACAAGGTAGATCAATAGTAATACGTTTCCATATGAGGAGGAGAAAGAGAATGCTACTACACATATTTATAAAGAATGTCGTGGACTGATTATAATTATGATATGAACAATTTTGCAGGTTACAAATTCACAGTGTTATGTTCAAAACAGAACGTAGTGCACATGCGCACATGCATGATTCATGGATGCGTGAAACTCCACTATGCTCTCAGTGCACTGATAACTTGTGACTGCTTTGGGGCTCAGTGAGAACAGAAACTGAAGATCAATACATGCTTTCACTTTTGGGTATTTTCCCAAATACCAGAAAACTCAACAACGCCATAAAATGTAGTTACATTTGTGTCTAGTTAGTTTTTCAGAAAACTATTTTGCCAAGAGGGTGCGGAATATTGACAGATTTAGTGACAACGTCACTGTTACGGTGTCTTCTTGGCATGGTGTTATCGACCCAGAGGATGCAGAGATCAGGATGCCAAACAGGTCAGGAAGAGGATCTTCCTTAATATGGAATGCTGCTGAGAAGCGGCAGCAATTCAACAAACAAGTGTAAACCAACGGTGAACGGAAACAGACAACTAACAATTAGCAATGCTCCAACAACTAAGAGTGCGCACACCTGAACTTAAATAACAAGAGACTAACAAGAAGCAGGTGTGCGTACTTACGAAAAGTGAACAAACCAGTAGAGGCAGGAAAAAACATACAAAAACAGGAAATTAACACCAACACAGGCATACTAATACATACTGTCACGCCAATAAACACCCGAAGTGTGACAGTACCCCCCCTCAAGGGCGGATCCCAGAAGTCCCAAAGTCCAAAGTCACAAAAAAGGGAAGAGCGGCGGGAGGACAGGTGGTGGGTCACCGGCAGGGCCCATCTGGGGGACGGCTGGGACAGAGACCCAGACGTAGCCGCGAGACACCTCCGGGGGTCGGCCGGGACGGAGACGCAGGTGAGGCCAGTAAGACTCCTCCCGGGGTCGGCCAGAACCGCGCCTTTTCAGAGCTGGGGCCTTGGGCGAAACCGCAGTGGCCTGCACCACGGGAGGCGCGACAGGAACGGCCGGGGCGGCCTGCGCACTGGGAGGCGCTACAAGAACGGCCCGCGGAGGCCTGCACCCTGGGAGGCGCTACAGGAGCAGCCGCAGAGGCCTTCGCCATAGGAGGCTTTACAGGAACGGCCGTAGGAGCGACAGGAGTGAGCAGCGCCCTGGGTGGCGCGACAGGAGCGGACAGCGCCCTGGGAGGCGCGACAGGAACCGCCTGCGCCCTGTTTGGCGCGAATGGAGCGGCCAGCGCCCTAGGAAACGCGACAGGAACAGCCAGCGCTGAGGGAGGAGCGACTGGAGCAGACAGCGCCCTGGGAGGTGGAACTGGAGCGGCCTGCACCCTAGGAGGCGCGAAAGGATCCGCCTGCGCCCTGGGAGGCCCAACTGACGCAGACAGAGCCCTGGGAGGTGCGACTGGAGTGGACGAAACCCTTGGAGGCACCACTGGAACAACTGCAGCGGACGAAAACCTTGGAGGCGCCACCGGAGCGACTGCAGCGCACAAAACCTTTGGAGGCGCCACTGTAGCGACTGCAGCGGCCAGCGGAAACTGCCGTGGGCGTAGGACCGCTGGGATTTTACAGCGCGGCGCCTAGCGTGGCGCGGCTGCGCGTCCTCCACTGCCCGGCAGGAAGCACTAGCCCCCCCCTTCCGAAGGCGGATCCCAGACAATGCCTTTTTCCGCCACAGTAACCAGGGAAGGGTGGAGAGAGGCTTGGAGGAGGGCACCGGACTCACCCTGTCGGCATCCCCCGGCCGGCACCGCCGGGTATCTCCGTCGTCGACAAGCCGGTGTGTGCGTGGCAGATCCCGGCCACACCCACGCTATTGAAATAAGCGTCCATTTGTCTTGCGTTCTCTGTACTTGCTTCGTTCATTATAGTGTGAATGATAGGAACTCGCGTCGTTGGGAGCTCTTTGAGCTTTTCGTTCATCGTTTTTTTTTTATGTCATGGGTGCGGGGTTTAACACATCAGATGGAGGAGAACTTTTGAATTCTTCAGTAAAGACACAATTATTACCTGGATGCATTTTTTAATTTATGTTTTGATTTGTGGTGTTTTCCTGTATCATCATAATGTATTTTTACATTAGTATTCATCATCCATCAATCTTCTATGCCGCTTATGATTAGTAATTCTTTTCTTGCATTTCCATCCATTTTCTATACTGCTTATCCTCAATAGGGTCGCGGGTATGCTGGAGCCTATTCCAGCTGACTTTGGGCGGGAGGCGTGGTACTGGTCGCCAGTCAATCGCAGAGCACATATAGACAAACAAAGACAAACAAACATTCACACTCACATTTATACCTATGGACAATTTAGATTCGCCAAATAAATAAACAATGCATGTTTGTGGAATGAAACCAGAGTACCCAGAGAAAACCCATGCACGCACGAGGAGAACATGTGAACTCCACACAGAGATACCCAACAGAGATTCAAACCCAGAACCTCCTGAATGTGAGGCCAACATGAGGACAACCCATTGTGCCACCGTGCAACCCTCTTTTTATGCACTTTTTTTCAATTTGCAAAATAATTTAGGGCAACAAAACCATCTGAGGAACCATTTGAGAGCCAAAAGAGACAGCTCTTTTTTGGTGAACCGAGTCAGAAGAACCAGTTCTCTAAAAAGAGACGGAATATCAGATCACTAGAATGAAGTCGACGAGTTGCCTCTAGAAGTTTTAGAACCTCTAGAACCTCGCACACCCAAAAAAGAACAGAATAGAGCATCATTGTTCATCCAAAACATAGATTTTACATAAGATCATTTGCTGACAGATTTTAAACCTATGTGTATTAGCCTCAAAGTTACTGTAGACTGTATATTAGAGTGACTGTATATTGTGTTTATATCAGAATATGAAATCTCTGATGGATACAACTGTGAAATCTAATCATATTACAGCTTCATCATTTTGCCCGGTAGCAACAACCTCTGTCTCAGGTTTCCACACAAAGCGTTATGACCTCATCATCTCACATGTACAAAAGGGACAAATTAAATTAGGTGGAGTAATGAAGCAAGGTACATTTCATAAGCAGTCTCTCTCTTCATTGTTCCCCAAGTCATTGAAGAGACTAATCTGTGCTGCTTGAAATCCCCTCTCACTTAAATTCCGGCTGTTTCCATGAGTTCTCAAGGGCCTGTCTTTTCAAACATGAGTCCTCATTAGCGTCCGAGAACAAACGTGAAATTGTTATAAATTATAACCTGAATAAGTGACACTACAGGATGTGGTAGACAGTGCCATAGAACGAACACAGAGGGCCATCCATCACATTAACAAATATGATCGACTTTTTCCAGGAGGGCATTCTCAGGTACTTCAATCTGTCTTGCCCTGAAAAGGTAGGAGAAGGGGAGGAGCCAAAAGGTAAAAGGAAGCCCTTAGTAGGACAGTGATATGACTGTAAAGGATATGTGTAATTAATGAGACACTTACTCCTAATTAAAACCTCTTAGCTCTGTCTTCACAAGGTTGCACCAGCTGGTAGACAAGGTTCTTGTGGAGGGATGGGGGACGAGCATTTTCTGACAGCAGCACCCGCTTTTTACCTACACCTGCTACTGCTGGAATCATATCTCATTAAGTCAAAAAATTAACACTCTCCTGGGCTAAGAAGGGAAGAGATGATTTTGTCATCAAGGTGTGAAAATACCACATGGCTTTTTGCAAATTATGCAATTGTGAGATTCAATTGTGAGACAAATGCTTAAAAAAATGACTTTATCCACATCTCGAGTTGGAAGCTTTTTACTAACTTCAAATCTCCTGAGTTGAATAAATCGTTAGGCCACTGTCCCCAATTATTCAGTGAGAAATTTAGCTATTGGCTGTCCTAGAAGTCGCTAGATGATGTCATCATAATTTTCATATCATTTTCATATGATGTAAAATGCTGTAGGAGAAAAGCCTAACCTCATGAGAGACAATGAAAGTGAGTAAAAACAGCTTTATTACATTTGGAACAACAAAATAAGAGGGTTATTGGTTGTTAGTTTAAAACCGGCCGTCATTTCATCAAAATAATATAACTAATATTTTATCTTGGCCTCCCAAAGTTCTCCCATCACACGTTGGCAGTTGAGAACTTTTTAAAATTAGCGCAACTGAAAGGCGAACAGATTACGCTATGGCTCACATTAACATGACTCAGTGTGGTTCGTGAGAAGACGGAATCTTCTGGTGAATATATGCAATAGCAACAGAGCTTCACAATAAAATTCGACAGTACTGTAGCCTTATCAATTACTTACATTTACTTACATACATACCAGACGAACTGTAAGACAATCCACTACATTCAAAAAATTAAGAGATGCAACAGACTAACAAGAAAATATAAACACAATAAACACATTCTCCTCTTTTACCCAGGCTTGCAAAGAAACATTTGCATTTGAGATCTTGTTGTGCAAAACAGGGCGAGCTCCATTCCCTACGGCATTCCGGCTCGCACATGCATGATTCATTTGCACTTTTTGTCTGCTCTCATGCTCTAATGTGCTGCAGTTGCTGACTGTACACTGCAGGTTTGTGACTGCCTTTGGTCGGGGCAAACCCGTCAACAGCACCAGTCCCCAAACATCATAAAACTCCCCAACGATGCCATAAAAAGTCTCTAGATTTGTCACTAGTTGCTTTTGAGATACTATGTTGCCAGGGGGAGTAGGAATGTCGCCAGATCTAGCGACAAAATCACCAAGTTGGCAACAACGGGTTAGGCACAGGAATAGCAGGAGCAAGTGTAATGTGCAAATGCAAGAAAACATTTTAGCAGAAGCTACAGGAGAGAAAAATGAGAGAGGGGGAGAAATACAGCCCAACACACAAGACGGGATCATACTGCAATTCCCCCAGATAATAAAAGCTACATGGGAACAACAAAGGGCAATCAACTCACTCACTTGGATAAAATAACAATAGGAAACAGCCAGCAACAGCCATTTGGTATTAAAATTTAACGTAGGTTCAATAAAATATTCTGTTGTCTTTAAGCAGAGCAGACTACACAAACCATCCTGTGGGACTTGCATACCAGCACTTTATGAATGCCATCTCACTGCTCTGGCCTTACACTGCTATCTCACTACTGACAATCCTTCCACTAACTCCCTTCCACAATTCCTATACAACATTACACATAACTTAAACATACCAAATGTTTTTTCCTAAATATTATTATCCATGGTAATAATATAGAACAGTGATTTTCAACTGATTTCAGTTGGTCGCAGGTCTTAATCTTGGCCTTTTTTTCATGGGATTTTTCATGTAGCAAGTTGTAGATGAAGTACTCCTATAGGTGGCGACTAGGGCTGTAACGATTCATTCACTGAATTGATGTATCGATTTATATTCCTATGATCCAACTACATCGATCTGTGTTCGCCAAATTGGCATTCCAGACGACAGATATCAATCTAACATCGTTTGAAAGGTAATCAATCGATTTAATCGATACCACGAAATAATGCATTTGGATTTAAGCACTGCATGTGTTTATTTTTTTAGCTATTTTAATGATAAAGACGTTAAATGTTACCCCTGTAAAGGTTTGACTTGTCGCAAGTCGTTTAGTCATGCCAGTTGACTGGGGAACACGGATGACGTCATGTGACGCTGAGCATGTGTGCTCTCATAGAAAAGTCGTCGAGTGGACGTCCTAAAATATGCCATTTTTTAATAGAATATGGGGTGTATTTTCATTGGTATACATGCTGAAAAGCTAGACGACTTATTCCTCTTCAGTTTGCTATGGGATTTATACTGAGAGTGAAAGTTAAGTCCAACTTGAAACCTTTCAAACTCATGAATGGGAGCATTAGGGCCACATAAACGGTACGTAGCGACTGTAAAGTTATGCTGAGCAGACATGGGGGGCTTGTCATTTAGAAGTCAGTTTTGGGAGCCACCGTCTGGTGTATGTGCCTTTTTTTCTTGCAATGATAAGCATGTTGATGAAAAACCTCCTTGTGGCTTTAATAGCGTCTGTACAGATGTTACAGTATGTAGGATATTCGTTCAGTTTAATTTATTATTAGGTAAGTTATATTTGACATGTTTATGAGCCACCAACTTATCCCGGTGGAGGAGTTTGGGTGTCCCAATGATCCTAGGAGCTAAGTTGTCAGGGGCCTTCATGCCCCTGGTATCATACCCATGACAAACAGGTTCTAGGGGAGGGACCAGACAAAGAGGGGGTCAAAAGACCCTGATGATGATTTACGTGGTAAAAGTAACGTGGATCCCTCCCATGAGCTCACCACTTCTAGGAGGGGCCAAAAGGGGTCGGGTGCAAAGTGAGCTGGGTGGCGGCCGAAGGCGAAGCCTTGGCGGTCCGATCCTTGGCTACATAAGCTAGTTGTTGGTACGTGGAATGTCATCTCTCTGGCGGAGAATGTGCCTGAGTTGGTGCGTGAGGTGGAGAAATTCCGCATAAATATAGTTGGACTCACCTCAACACACAGCAAGGGCTCTGGAACCAGTCCTCTCAAGAGGGGCTGGACTTCATTCCACTCTGGTGTTGCCGGCAATGAGAGGCTACAAGCAGGGGCGGCAATTCTTGTTGCCCCCCGGCTCCAAGCCTGCACGTTGGAGTTTAACCCAGTGAACGAGAGGGTAGTTTCCCTCCGCCTTCGGACGGGGGGACGGGTCCTGACAGTTGTTTGAGCTTATGCGCCAAACAACAGTTCAGAATACCCACCTTTTTTGGAATCCTTAGAGGGAGTAATGGAAAGTGCCCCTCCGGGAGATTTCCTTGTTCTACTAGTGCAAAACAGTAAGACCTGGATAGGCCCTCTTGATCGAAACCCGAGCGATGTTTTATTTTTGGATATCTGTGCTCTTCACGGATTGTCCAGAACGAAAACCATGTTTAAGCATCACGGTGTCCACATGTGCATTTGGCACCAGGACACCCCAAGCTGCAGTTTGACAACTAAATTTGTGGTCATGTTGTCGGCCACATGTTTTGGACACATACAGCTGTCAACCAATCACCTGGTGGTGAGTTGGTTCCAATGGTGGGGGAGGATGCCGGTCAGACGTGGAAGACCCAAACGCATAGTGAGGGTCTGCTGAGAACATCTGGCAGAGTCCCCTGTCAGAAGGAGTTTCAAGTCTCACCTCCAGGAGAGATTCGATCATCTTCTGAGGGAGGAAGTGGGCAATGAGTCCTAGTGGACCATGCTTTGTGCCTACATTCTCGAGGCGGAAGATTGGAGCTGTGGTCGTAAGGTGGCCGTTGCCTGTCATGGCGGTAACCCCAGAACTTGTTGTTGGACACCAGTGGTGAGGGATGCCGTCAAGCTGAATAAGGAGTCCAGGCCAAGCGGTCTGCAGCTTTGGCGGCAAAAACTCGGACATGAAAGGAGGCCATGAAAAACGACTTCCGGACGGCTTCAAAGAGATTAAATTTTTTGTTAATTTCTTTTATAGACAGAATTTCTAGGTGCAGCCAGGGCGTCGTGGGGTTCTAATTTGGTGGCCGCAGGATTGGGTCTCACTTTTTCTGGATGGTGCTGTGACCTTCAACTCTCACTGAATTGATTTGCGGCTGAGTGTGAAGTGTCTGGAATGAGAATCAGCACCTGCAAGTACGAGTCCATGGTCCTTGCCCAGAATAGGGTGGAGTGCCATCTCCGGGTCAGGGATGAGACCCTGCACCAAGTGGAGGAGCTTAAGTACCTCGGCGTCTTGTTCACGAGTGAGGGACGGATGGAACTCGCGATGGACAGACGAATTGGTGCGACGTCTGCAGTGATCCGGACTCTTCATTGGTCTATTATGCTGAAGAGGGAGCAGAGACGAAAGGCAAAGCTTTCAATTTACCGGCCGAACTACATTCCTACACCCGCCTATAGTCATGAGCTTTGGGTAGTGAGCGAAAGAACAACATTGTGGGTACAAGCGGCCAAAATGAATTTTCTCCGCAGGGTGGCTGGGCTCTCCTTTAGAGAGAGGGTGAGAAGCACTGTCATCTGGGAGAGACTCAGATTACAACCGCTGCTCCTTCACATTGAGAGGAGCCAGATGAGGTGGCTTGGGTCGGCCTATGCTGCTGCCGCCGCGACCAGATCTCTGATTAGCAGAAGCAAATGGATGGATGGATGGAAGTTATGTCTTTATTCTTGTATTTTTACGTGTTTTTATCGTAAATGTACAACGTTATCGTTGTAAATTTACGACTTTATTCTCAAAATCTGATGATTTTAATAATCATCTTAACAGGCATTGCCTGAGACAGCTATAGACATAGGGGACTTGTGTGACCTTTGGCCTGGCTAAACGTTAATATTACAACTTTTTTCT
Organism: Oostethus manadensis; assembly: GCA_024372805.1. Taxonomy (NCBI): domain Eukaryota; kingdom Metazoa; phylum Chordata; class Actinopteri; order Syngnathiformes; family Syngnathidae; genus Oostethus; species Oostethus manadensis. The sequence goes on from QODF01000006.1 coordinate 1,350,769, forward strand.
TGTATTTGTTTATTTATGAGACTATTTTTCTCATAAAATTATAACTTTTAATCTCGAAATCTTATATTTTGTAAATGTGGTCCTAATACTCCGTCTGACTTGATACTGCTTGATACTGCAGTACAACTACGTTCAACCTTGACATTGCCCCCTTTCACGTTGCTGCTGCCTTTCTGAATATGTCTATATTCGTTTCACTAACACCATCATAATCAAAATCAGGCTTATTGTTTTGATCACTTTTTTAGCCTTGTGTAAATACCTTAACAAGCTGTAGCCTTGCATTTGTGTTCTGGTCACTAGGTAAGCATGGGTTACATAGTTCATTATAAAACTGAAAAGCATCCTATTTGGTTTTCCTTTTGAGGCGGTTAAGTTAGCAGCACAGAGCCCCAAGTGTCATCTGCCTAAAACGCCATTGAAAAGAGAAAATCGATGTTCTTCAGGTAGGGAAAGAACAATTTACATAATTAAATGTACTACAGCATCAGCAACCGACAGAGAGCAGAGGTTAATGTGTTCTTCTGGTCCGTGCCGTAAAACCATTGTTCAAAACAGTTGAGCAATATTAGGCAAAGAGCCAAACACATCCTCTGGGACACATAGTGATACTTCAAGTTTCATACCCTCCTACAACATGCACTTCAAACGATGCATTTAATGCAATAAAGTATTTCAGCACATTGAGCCCCCTCTCTGTGTACAGGATAACTTTGAATGGCCTTTTACACTAACAGGGAAATAAACACTGCAATTCATATGGCCATGTAGGATGGTTTTAGTTCCATCTTGAAACCATCCTACACATACACGTACAATATAACAGCAGAATTATACGCATGATATACAATTGGTTAGCAATGGATGGAAAATATCTATCTACAACCGTCATTGCATTATCATTATAGCCCTATTAATTATTTGGTGCTTGCATTGCTACTGCTTTATACTGTACTTGTCAACCAAAACCCATTAGTTACATTAGTTTGATTGGCAAGACCATCACTTAGTAAAAGTGAGATCCACAGATGACCCAAACATCCTGCCCTTACAAAGAATCCCACTCCCAGAGATATTCAAGCTTCCAAAACATGATTTTCTATAATTCCATGAACATGTTGCACAAAGGAGCAGCCAGTTTCTGAAATCAGAAAGACATTTTTCTTCAACCTTCAAGCATGAAAATGGCTACATGCACTAAAATAGGCATTTTAATAGGCAATATAAGACATTCAGAAAAGGCTTTCAAAGATGTAGTGAATGATATGAAGTATTCTACACAGGTTACTTGGTATCACTAATGTTACAGTAATCTTGGATGAGAAATCTAAGCACCAGACTTGCATATTTACATAGTTATATATTGCAGGTTTGAAGTATCTCACAACAGGCACAATAATACCTAACAAAATACCAGTAACAAAAACATGGGCTACAGGTGCTACAGTAACCCAAGCTAAAACTCATTTCTGAACCCTCAACGTCATTTCCTGTCCATCTGCCACTTAACTCCACTAGGGAACACACTTGTAGTAACAGACACTAGCAAATGTCTTATTTATTTAGTAATATAAATAATAAATTAGTAATTATTTATTGCTTAAATTGCTTATTTTCTCTTATTATCTCTTACTAGTAATACTGGTTTAATGGTGACTATAGGGACTATAGTTCATGTTTGGGGTGCTCTAATAATATTAAAAACAGTAATTAGAAGGTCATAAACAGGTTTTCTATGCTCTCACTACAACAATTAACAAGGGATTACAGCGCTGTATATCCTTACTTTACAACATAGAAGTGGTATATTGTTTTCATGTCTTTCTGCACATATAGTTGACCTAAAATTGCTTAATTCAAAGACCTTCTCACTAACATAAAGCAGTCTTGGTTCGTGATACCATAATGCTAATCAAAATTTTGAAAGTGGAAAATGTTGTATGGTTTCTTTTTCAGACGGAGCACCCCTATTCCATTGTGCATGTGGCCAGACGGAAAATACCTTGACAAACAAAGAGAAACAGACACTGTGTTGCCTTAAACAGGGGCAGATAAAAGTTGTGACAGGCCATCTCCATTTGCATTGATGTTGGACGGAATGGTAGTATACTAGAAAAGGCAGGCTACTTTTCATGTTCACTTATCAATCAGTGCAACAGACTGCGTCCTTTCAACTTTAAGTGTCAATTAGCCGACAAGGTTTAGGCTGCAAGATGAATTTGAGAGAGTTCTGTTTCTTGTAAAGCAGAAAGCTTGTAATCTACAGCTGGGGGACCAATCAAGCCTTGTAAGACAACTGCAGAAGACATCCATGGATAGCAAAGGGGTCTAATTTCAAGGAAATTGGAAAGTTGTATAAAGTCACATTTGAAATGTTCCCTTTGAACACGATGTGTGTCACTACATACTCACTCTGTTATTCAAACAAAGGAGCCTCTGCATAAAGGTGCCTCACATTCAGTCGATTGACTTATTTTTTTCTGTTTTGTATTGTATTTTATATTGGGGAGGGATTTACCTAGTGACAATGCAACGCGATGATTTTACCAATTTGAGCTTTATTTATGTTGTGTGCGTTGCAGATGCAGATATCCATGAGCACATGCTCAAAACACCAGCATGAATTGGCAGAGCTAACACAAAATGTCTATAAGTTTCTGTTCTGTTTCTGTCACTTGGACATTATGTATATCTGTTTTCAAGACTTAAAGTCACCCAATTTGCATATCAATTGGATGTGGGAAGAAGGCTGAGGAGTAGAAGCTTACGACACATACAGGACACAAGAGGAATGAGATAACACTAACAATGAAAGGCCTGTAGATACTCACGGCTTCTGATTCTTTGTACTATTGACAGGCTCATTCTACAAGCTAATTAGATCACAAAAGGAAAGAATACATTCAGATTAATGCAATACAGCTTTGATGGGCACTTCAACATTTTATTAATGAATTAGCTGCTGCATTGCACAATTTCATACGCCTTAAAACCACAATTCCCAAGGATTATTCAATTGTATTAAGTCCCTTTGCTCGTGTCAATGCTATTTCACAAGTCTTTAATAATGAACCTGACATACATGGCCATTATGATATTTATTATGTTTACATGCATATTAAACACAAAATGACTCCCTGTGACTCCCCTTCCTTTCTTTCTTCTTATCAGCTTTCTGCATGCATACTGTATATATGCATGCATGACATACTGCAGGGAAACATATACATGAATTATACATTTTACATGAATGTGAGTGTGAATGCTTGTTTGTCTATATGTGCCCTGTGATTGACTGGCGACCAGTCCAGGGTGTACCCCGCCTCGCGCCCAAAGAGCTGGGATAGGCTCCATAGACTGACTGATGGAATATGCCCGTGCCATTAGGGAAGAAAAATCCATTGATGGAATAACCTGGTCATTCCGTATATTCAGGTAGTCAGCTGACCTCATTCATTAAGCACATAATGTTGCTGAACCTAGACCTGACCAACTGCAGTTACCTCATACTTATATGCTTAGTTAAATCCAGGTGGCGACTTTTTTTTGGCCAGGCAGTGTCTTTTGTAAGTTCTTGCCCGAACCTTTTTGTGAAAATACTTACCAGTGTGTTTCTTTGGCTTTCAATATATGGTTCATCATAAATGAATATTTGATGATGAACTGTACATCTCTTACGGCCCTCAGCCTTATCTTGATGTCATGTCAGATGCAGGTCTATTGCAGTATGACACCTCCCCTCTGGCTATCTCCTCCTAAATAATTAGGTAGTCAATTTTGCAGCAGCACAGCCTTTCACTTGCTATCATCAATGTTTAAAAACCTTTTACAAGCAGGAAGCATCCACATGTCAACTGAGATGTTGGGGTTGAGGGACTTTATTTTTCCAATTGAGCTTCTGCCACTGCTCACTTTTTACAGACATGTTGGTATGTAAAACATTATTTTTAGACAATTACACGGGTATATTACAATATATTTTACAGTTTCTAGATAATGACAAGGACTCTAAGCCATTCAGTACTTTCAATATAGTAGGAAAAAAGAAAGCGAATGCATTTTGTCACATTCAAATCTAAATAAGTTATAAGGTAAAAAGTACTTTTCACATCTGTAATGGTGAACATGAATTTGCAAACTGCCAAAGAAGTTATATGAGTCTATACCATATACTGTATGTACATGGTAAACATGTTACCGCTCTAGCTCAATGAGCGACAACAAAGACCGGAGAGCACAAAAACGTGAAAGCTTTTAACAAGATATATTAAACAAAAGTAACTCAGTATGAGTGCAATGGTGTTGTACTGCAAGTGAAGAGTGAATGTGCAGATCAATCATAATAAATTAAAGAGCAGTTTGCAGGGTGGCCAGGGCAGGAGTCCGGCAGAGAGAACGAGGAGGCAGAAATCAGGTTCTTTTAAAGAGCCACAGGTGGACTTCATTATTGACTTCATTATGGGAACCGCCCGCCTTCCTTGAGGAGAGGAGAGACTAAAGAGATGGGGCACAGGGATGCTTTACAGGGGGGCACAAGAGTGTCAGCCAGCACATTATCTTTAATGTCCCGTATGTTTAAATGATAAGGTTACAAAAATAAAGAACACATTAACCTCTGGTTTGGGTTTCGGAGGGAATTTAGAAATGTCAGTGGATTATTGTGAACACAGCGTCCTAGGATGAATGTCCACGTTTGCTCGGCCAGGCACAGAAGAAAAATCTCTAATGCCTCTGTAACTTTCACTCATTGAAAAAAGTTTCTCTGCTTGCATCAAACCTGGTTGATGTCACGCCCCCGAGAGCCATATACCCCACCGTGATTGGTAGGTTTGTCAGCTCTGCACTCAACACTGTAAAAAGTGCCATTCCTGCCACATTAAACTTTCAAATTAAGGTGGGGGCCACAAAATATTGTCTCGCTGCTGGCAAATGGCCTGCGGGCTCCCAGTTTGAGTCCCCTGCTTTAGGTCCCCAAAGTGGACTACACGTAACCCCAGGGCTACGCCTAATGTGATAGGGGGTACACAATCATAGAGGTAAAACTTAACATAGCGTCAAACACTCACAATTTTGAGTGCACCTGAACGCCTCACTGTGCGAGGAGAAAGAAGTAGAAAGGACAACAAAAGTGAAGTTGTTCATTGCCGTGTGTGCATCATATGGACAAATAAGTAAGTTTGATGATTATTTTGTGCATTAGGAGCGTTAAATCTTGAAAATTTTGTTTATATTGCTGTTCCAATCCCCGCATGGCACAGCGATGAAAATCTATCACTGTAGGCTTTATCGTTGTATGTGTTTTTGTATTGAGGATACTGCTGTATGGTGATTGTTAAGCTTTCCCTTTCAGGTTGGTAGTAAATGAAAATGTTGACTTAAACCATAGGCATCGTGAGCGGACAAAAAAAGTGAAGCTCAAATTCAAGTCATTCAAACGGAAGGATTCTAAAACCAGAGGGTCACAGTGTCTTATAATTTCCGAGTAATCGCGGAATTGGCCAATAAAAACGGAATTTACTGTTAAATGTGGAATCTTGCGAAAATTAACATAATCTGAATGAAACGCTGTCATCGGGAGGAGAAGGTTCGTGGGGATAAGTAATTCCCTCTCGGAAGGCTCATTTGTGGCGAAATCTCATTACAAACACAAACCCCCCCTCGAACTAAACATGTTGAAAAGATGATAATCAACACCGCGAAAGTTGGCGGAACCTCCATTTAGCTTCGCTGTTTACAGAATGGAAGGTAGCGGGGTTAACGAGCTAGTGTGAGTGTGTGTGTGTGTGTGAGACTTGGGCTGGATGATTTATTTTCACTGCTTTAATGTAAGGAGAGTTTTACAATGCCTCATGATGACCTGCTGTTTCTGGGTGAAAAAGATAAGAAGTAAGTTTCTTTTTGTGCCCGTCTTCGTCTTCTGCCGTCGCCTTAGCCGTAAAGAACACACAGAACATTCTTCCGGCCTTCAATATTAGAGCGCCGTTTGCCACATGTCTGTGTGTGTGTGGGGGGGGGGGGAGTGGGGGTAACAGATATGACACTGTGGAGAAGAGCAGAAGGAACTTAAACACTTATCAAAAGACCACCTGACGGAGCTATTAGACGTGCATCCGACACCCGACCTGGACTGGATGGCACCACCTAACACCAGTCGGAATACCTAAGTTCGAGGCAGGAAAGGTGTGCCTTGGTGTTCCAGGGATGAGAAGTAGCTGAGTGCCATCCAGTCGCTGCAGGTGAGCCTAAGAAGGAGAAGGAGGAGTGGCCAAAATTTACAGTAATACCACATACAAATAAAAATATAACCAGACAACAAACTTGTGTCAACACAGAGCGTGACAGTACTCCCCCTCTCAATCAATGGACGCCACCCGGTAGAGTTCCTGGCTTCTTAGGGAATTTACAGTAGAAATCTGAAATGAGAGACTTATCAAGAACGAGCAAACGGGAAATCCAAGAATGTTCCTCGGGGCCGTAGCCCTTCCAGTCAATCAGAAACTGAAAACCCTGCCCTGCCTCCTGGCATCCACAATGGTCTACGCTGAATGGCCTTCTACTTGCTGAGTGGGGGTAGGAGCGAGCTGCAGGCAGAGTAAGGACACAGGACACCACTGGCTTGAGTCGGGACATGGGAAACACAGGATGACGTTTAAGGAAATCAGAGCGTCTCGGCCGTGGCGTCACTGGAGAGACCATCCGCTCTACCTCAAAAGGGCTGATGAATCTTAGTGCCTGTTTTCTAGACTCACCCCCCAGACAAACTGCCTGTAGCTCCTAGGGACTTACAAAATGCCCTCCATGTGGCAGCAGAAAATTGAGGGCCTTTATCAAACACAACATCCTGGGGAATCCCATGAAGGCGGACATCGTGTTGCACCAATAACTTAGCGGTCTCCAGTGCAGAGGGGAGCTTGCGAAGAGAGATAAAGAGTGAGAATTTGGAAAACCTATCCACTATGGTGAGGCAATCCGGTAACATAGTCCAATGAAACATGAGTCCAAGGACGAGAGGAGATGGGAAGGGGGCGAAGCAGCCCTGCAGGAGCCTGGTGCGACGACTTGCTCCTGGCACAAATGGAACAGGATGCGACAAAATGTTTTGTGTCTGCATGGAGGGTGGGCCACCGGAAACGCTGGGTGAGGAGGAAAGCAGTCTGTCTTGCTCCTGAGCCCACACCAAAACATCAGAACGAAATGTATCCGGAACAAACAGGCGGTCCAGGGGGCAGCCTGAAGGGCGGTGGAATCCTTGGTAGCTTCCTTTACACGCCTCTCGACTTTCCCATTGCATGGCCCCGAGGATTCTGGACTGGGGAAGGATGATCTCAGGGGAGGAGTCCTTCACCGCAGGAGCAAACATTCTAGACAGAGCATAGGGCTTCCCATTACATGAACCAGAAAGGTGATGCAAAACTCAAACCTGGTTGGGAAAAGGGCCCACCGCGCCTGGCAAGAATTCAAGCATTGGGCGGAGCAAAAGTAGGACAAATTCTAGTGGTCTGTGTAGATGATAAAGGGGTGCATGGAGCATTCCAACCAATGCCTCCATTCCTAAGTTACTTTCGGCTGAAGACAGGCGTCGAGAAATAAAAGTATTTTAAGTGTGAGACGAACATGTTGACGGCGTTGTTGTATGGAAAAAATACGAATGTCGTCTAAATACACAAAAGCAAAAAACGGCCAATCATGTCGCGTAGTATGTCGTTAACGAGCCACTGGAAAACGGCAGGGGCGGTGGTAAGACCGAAGGGCATAACCCTCAAAATGGCCCAAAGGGGTGTTAAAGGCCGTCTTCCACTCATCACTCTTATGGATGCGCACCAGGTGATAGGCGTTGCGTAAATCTAACTTGGTGAAGACCCCCGCAACGTGCAAAGATGTAAATGCCGAAATAAGTAGGGGTACCGGATACTTATTCCTGACAGTGATCTTATTGAGTGCCTGGAAGTCGATGCTCAGGCGTAAAGTACTGTCTTTTTTCTTGACAAAAATAAAAACACAGCAAGGGACAAATATGACTTGCGGCCATGGAGGTGAAAATGTGTTCTTTTAGTGCGCTTTGTTCAGGTTGAGATATGTTGTATATACCGTAAGGCGGGCAGCGGTGAAACTGGCACCAAATCGATTTAGCAGTCAAAAGGACGGTGGGGGGGAAGGGTAGTTGCCCGGTCCTTACAAAAAACCTCCCCAATGACATGATACTCTACCTGAACAGAGGACAGGTCTGCATCCTCCAATCAATGACAGGACCATGACGTTGAAGCCATAGAAGAACAAGTAATACTGGTGCCGATCGGGACAACATGAGGAAAAAAATTAACAACCTTGTGATTATTTCTTGAAAGGAGCAAAGAAACGATGTGCGTTTGAGTAATGCTGGCCTGGTGGTGCACATCCAGCAAGCTGACATTTTTATGGCAATCAATTTCTACAGTAGGAATATTAAAAGAGTTCACTACCGCACAGTCCATAAAGTTTTCATCTGCCCCAGAGTAAATAAGGGCCTTTATAGGGCAGGCTCCCCCTGCCCAAGATAACGTACCTTCCACCAGAAGTCGGCCCAGCAATGTAGATGATGTGGCAGAAGCAGACTTGGACGATGAAAATATCCTTTGAGGGATGTCTCCAGTGGAGGAAGAGCGAAACGGGACAACGGGAGACAAAGTGGGCAGCACTCCCGCAATGCAGGCATAATTGTATACTCAGACGGTGGCTCCTTTCTGCATAGGTAAGGCGGTGGCCTCCCAATTGGATTGGCACAATACCTCTGACGTCCTCCGGCGACGATTCTCCTCTGGGAGAAGGAGGGAGGAGCGGGTCCCTGAGCTCCCCCAGAAGTGGAAGATGAGCCTGATGAGCTGGTGGGAGAGGCTCCACCCTCCATTGTGCGCTGCATTCTTGCAGCCGGTTGTCTATCCGAATGGACAGAGATATTAGCTCCTCCAGTGTCTGGGTCTCGTCTCGGGAGGCCAGCTCGTCCTGCACGCATGGACTGAGAGGCAGGGATTTAACAGATATGACACCGTGGAGAAGTGCAGAAGGAACTTAAACACCTACCAAAAGACCACCTGGCGGAGCTATTAGACGTGCAGCCGAGGACACCCGATCTGGATTGGATGGCATCTCCTAACACCACCCGGAATACCTAAGTTTGAAACAGGAAAAGCGGGTCTTGGTGTTACAGGGATGAGGAGTAGCCGACTGCCATCCAGTCGCTGCAGGTGAGCCTAAAAAGGTGGTGCGGATGATGACGATTGTCCACAGCTGTGGGACGTCTCACAGCCCTGCGAGAAGGAGTAGCCAATTTCTAAACAGACAACACATGGTAAGTAAACAAAACAAAGGAGATACCACAAAAAAATATAACCAGATAACAAACCTGTGTCTGTCACGTTCTATATTTTTAATTTGTGACAGTTTTGGTTAGTTTCATTGTGTTGTTGTTATTTTCATGGTTTCATGTGTTTTCTGGGCCGTTTTTTAGTTTTGTCACTTAGTTAATTACGGGCACCTGTTCCTCATTTAGTTCCTGGCTATTTATGTTCAGGTGTGCGTGCCAGTGTTGTCGGCTTATTGTTGCTTTTCCCTCGTTCCATGTTCCTGCCGATGCTTTGCAGCATCTTTATTAAAGATTTCTCCAACTTACCTGCTTGTCATCCAGCTCTCTGCATCCTCTGGGTCGTTACACCATGCCGAGACCGCACCGTGACAGAATGACCCGACCACACGAATTCGACCTCGCGGAGAGCAACTTTTGGGCATTACAAATTTTCAAGGCCATGGAGGAGGAGACGACGAGATTCACGCCAGAGGAGTCGGAGGACATGGTGTGGGGGCCAGACGGCACACTGATCCCGATGGCATGGGTGTGGCTGGGACCCGCCACGCACACCCCGGCCTGCCGGCGACAGAGAAACCCGGCGGTGCAGACTCGGGGACGTCGTAGCAGTAAGTTGCAAGCCCTCCTCCAAGCCTCCCTCCACCCTTCCCTGGTTCCTGTGGCCGACGAAGACGGGGTCTGGGATCCGCCTTCTGGAAGGGGGGCTAGTGCGTCCGGTCCGGCTGTGGAGGACGCGCAGCGCTGCCAATAGCCACAAAGCAGGACTCCACCGATCCCACGTTCTCTGCAGTTGCCGCCGGCTTCGGCAACCCAGCAGCTGGCGATCTCCGCACCTCGCAGCAGGATTCCACTTACTCCTCATCCTCGGCAGTTTTCGTTGGATTCGGCAGCCCAGACGCTGCCGTTCGCCGCACCTTGCTGCAGGATTCCGCCGATCGCCCCCCAGCGGCAGTTTCCACCAGCGGCAGCCACTCCTGTGGCGCCTCCCAGGTCGTCGGCCCCAGTCCCTCCAGTCGCGCCTCCCAGGGCGTCGGCCCCAGTCGCTCCAGTCGCGCCTCCCAGGGCGTCGGTCCCAGTCCCTCCAGCCGCGCCTCCCAGGGCGTCGGTCCCAGTCCCTCCAGTCGCGCCTCCCACGGCGCAGTGTGCTCCGGTGCTTCCAGCGGCGCCTCCTACGGCGTCGGCGCCAGTGTTCCTAGCGGTGCCCAAGGTTCCAGTCCTGGCTAGGCACTGCTCCGGCCGACCCCCGGAGGGGTCTCGCCGGCCCCGCCTGCGTCTCCGTCACGGCCGACCCCCGGAGGGGTCTCGCCTGCCCCGCCTGCGTCTCCGTTCCAGCCGACCCACGGAGGGGTTAACATCCATTTCTCAATTAGTGGGCAAAATTGAACATTGAAGTATTGCATCAGTAAATGTAGTTATTTTGCATTTCCCATTAACCGGAAAATCACACACACTATGCTGGTAAAAATAAGACTAAAATGTAAAAAACAAATTGGTAAAGAGATAACAATTTGATAAAGAGATAAACCTGATTTCATAGGCCCCCACTGGGATAAAAAATGTAGGATTCAGGTCAAATGCCTGAAGGGGTACACGACTGTAAAAAGTTTAAACCATTTACAATTCATTAACTGTTGAAATGTTGCTGGGACATTTATTTGGCTTAGTCTCATGATTGTCTAAGGAATCAAAACGAAGTGAGTGATAATAATGCATAGACAAACTGAACACATGTGTAATCTGGTGACTCGTTTTCAAAAATTGGGTCGGCTCTACTATGTGGAAGAGTCTGACATGTACGGCTCCAAGGATTTGACTCTGTCACTGGGGGAGGATGGTGTTGGCCCTGGTGGATGTGGCAGTTGCTACCACAAGTTCTGACCCACCCAACGAGGCGAGCACATTGGGAGATAGACCTGACCTGTCTTCACAACAACAGGGGGAACTATGCGCCCTGTTGCGGAAATGGGAGAAAGTGTTTGCCCGGTATGAGGAGGATTTCGGACGAACCAACTTGGTGCAGCACAGGATCCCTACAGGGGACGCTGCCCATACCCAGGAGAGGTACCGCCTGATACCACCTATGTTATGTAAAGAAATGAAAATCCTCATTGCAGATATGCTTGAAAAAGGTGTTGTGAAGGAGAGCCGTAGCCCCTGGGCTGCCCCCATAGTTCTTGTGCGCAAAAAGGATGGTAGCTGGCGCTTTTGCGTTGACTATCGGAAACTCAATGCTGTCACACATAAAGACGCCTTCCCGCTGCCTCGCATTGAGGAGACATTGACCAGTCTAAGCCAGTCAGAATGGTTTTCGACCCTTGACCTTGCCAGTGGCTACTGGCAGGTTGAAATTCACCCTGATGACCAAGAAAAAACTGCCTTTACTACTCCGCTTGGTCTTTATGAATTTGAACGTATGCCGTTTGGACTGTGTAAGGCACCGGCAACGTTCCAACGACTAATGCAGCAGTGCTTGCATGGACAGATAGCAGAATCTCTGTTGGTGTATTTGGATGACATCATTATATATTCGGCTGACTTCCCTTCTCATCTTCAGCATCTCGACCAGGTGTTCGAGAGGTTGTGGCGCCATGGCTTGAAGCTACGATCAGATAAGTGTAGATTGCTGCAGCGAGAAGTGACTTTCTTGGGGCACGTTGTGGATCAGCACGGCGTGAGACCGGATCCTGGAAAAATTCAAGCTGTCCTGGGTTGGCCCATTCCAACCACTGTCAAACAGGTCAGGGTGTTTCTCGGTCTGGACGGATACTAAAGGCGTTTTGTAGAGGGGTTCGCTAAGGTGGCACGGCCCTTAAATAGACTGTTAACTGGAATTCCGGCAGATAAACGGTCGCAATCTAAAAAAGTTAATTGGACTTCGGAATGCCAGTCCTCCTTTAATGCCCTGAAGGCTGCATTGACACAAGCCCCTGTTCTCGCGTATGCTCACTATGATAAGCCGTTCATAGTTTATACCGATGCTAGCAATCAGGGACTTGGTGCTGTGCTTTCGCAGGTTCAGAATGGACATGAACGTGTAATAGCTTATGCTAGTAGAAGCTTGCATCCGACGGAACAAAACGATGCTAACTACAGCTCTTTTAAGCTCGAGTTGTTGGCCCTTAAATGGGCTGCTGTTGAAAAATGTAAGGACTTTCTTATAGGAGCAGAGTTCACCATCTACACCGACAACAATCCTTTGGCTCATCTACAGACAGCGCATCTCGGAGCAGCAGAGCAGCGTTGGGTGGCTACCTGAGCGTTGTCTACCGCTCAGGTAAAAGTAACATCAACGCTGATGCACTGTCCAGATTTCCTGCCCCTCGAGAGCATGCCGCAGTACCTCCAGAGACATCCGAAGGAGGACTACCTATTGCTGCGGCTGTTGAACTAGTGGCTGAGGCGGGGTGGAAGGAGGCTCAAGAGGCTCACCTGGACATCAGAGTTGTCAAAGAATATGTGGTGAAGAATAGTTACCCAAACCGCGCCACTCGTCTGATGCACTCCAGACGAGTCCAAAGGCTGCTTCAACAATGGAAGAGGTTGACTGTGAGAGGCAACTTGTTATGTCGAACTGTCATTGACAGGGTTAACCCACGAAGAGCACCATTAGGTTGTGTGCCCGAGTTCCAGGTGTGAGTAGGTATGGAAGAGTATCCATGAGACAGGGGCCCATTTTGGCGTGGACAAGACTCTTACCCAAATCCGGCGGCAGTTTTATTGGCCTGTTATGGAGGAGGAGGTACGGGCTTTTCTTGCTTGCAGCCGTCAAAAAAGCCGCGTTGAGCCTAGAGCCCCACTCCATCCAATTAAAGCCACTTACTCACTTGAGATTGTTGGGTTATACTTTTTAACTTTAGCCCGACCGACAGACACGTATCAGAACATTCTTGTTGCAACTGATCAGTTTACTCGCTTCGCATGGGCTATACCCACAATTGACCAATCAGCGCAAACTACCGTGAAAATGCTTTGGAAGCATAAAATACAGCAGTTTGGTTGTCCAGCACGTTTCCATTCTGATCGTGGTCCAAATTTTGAGTCCGCTTTAATGCAAAAACTTTGCGATCTGTATGGAGTAGTTAAGAGCAGAACTACTGCTTACCATCCTGCCGGTAATGGTAGTGTTGAACGATTTAACCAGACCCTATTGAATATGCTCCGTTCATTAGGGGAAGAGAAACAGCGTTGTTGGCAACAGTATCTGCCAGAGTTGGTCCACGCTTATAACAACACTGTGCATAGTGCTACGGGTTATGCCCCTTCGTAACTGATGTTTGGTAGACATTTACGCCTGCCTGTGGATGTAGGTCTTGGATTGAGTTTTCAGCAGCCAACATTTGATTTAATAGGGTGGGTAAAAGACCATCATAGTAGGCTTTCTTTTGCTTATAATATGGCGCGACAAAGGGCAGCCGATGCAGCCTCCCAGCACAAACTGCAGTTCGATAAAACAGCTAAAGCCTTGCCTCTGGTACGGGGAGAGCGAGTGTGGGTACGCAACAGATGCTGGGAGGGGAGGGGCAAGCTTAGTACCTGTTGGGATCCCGAACCGTATGTGATTATGAACTGTGTGGGAGATACTGGGGTTGTATATAGGGTGCGTCCTGAGAGGGGCGGCCATGAACAGACTGTGCACAGGAACGCTTTAAAGTTGTGTACTGTGCCTCTGGGTGAACCCCAGTCGGTTCGAAACGAGTTGCCCACCCCATCGCCGGAGCCTGAACTCCCTGTTATCTACGGGTTTCTGCCGACTGTGCCGGAACAGCCGGTGGTTGCACCATATAACCTGCCTCGACGGTCCACCCGTGTGAATTTTGGTGTACAGCCGTCCCGTTATACAGATTAATTGGTGTGGGTTGCAGGGACTGGCAACTGCAAAGTGTGGGGGGGTGTAATCTGATGACTGAGATAGGTTGTCGGTGTGTTTTGCTGTGTAGGTTCCTTGCTGTGTTTTGTGTATATATATTGTATACATCAAGTCCAGCCCACAGACTGTTGCCAGGTTACCCCAAAAACCACGTGACCATATCAATCCCTCAGTACCGGCAATCAGCGCACCTGTGTGATGGGGCGGAAAGGAGGCGGAAAGGACGCATAAAAGGGCAACAAGGCTCACGCCTAGGGAGGAACGGCACCCGAACCGGCAGCAGCAGCGAACGGGGGACAGCAGTAGCCGTAGAGGACGGCACCCGGACCTGCAGCAGCGGACGACGGGGCAAGCCGGCGTTTTTTCGGAGGTCGATCGGGGTGGACCTGGCACCACACCATTGAGCACCGCGGCGCCGATCACACGCTACGGCAGGGGGGACCCTGCCTTGCCTGTGACTAATTGTTCGAAATTATAGTGGTGCTTCTCCTGTAGAGGTATTGGGCTGCGTGGGAGCGGGTGTCTTGGGCTTTGCTCTGGCCTGCGCTTATGTACACCAGGTGCTGGTGACGGTGACGGGAGGAACGGTTGCCGCGGCCCGGTTGACTGCGGGATGGATCGGCAGTGCGTGGGAGAATAACGGGACACGGAGCTTCCTGCCACGATACAAACCAATCCAACCTGGCCGCCCAGTGGACTGCTATTCCTGTCTGGTGATATCGGGCGCTTAGAGTTGCCTCTTTGGGACATTTTATCGTGGCCATTTCAATCTGAATGGGGATTTTAAATTGTTTATTTTTTAGACTTTGTAATATTGAGCCTCTTAAATGTTTGTCTATTTGGTAACACCATAAGTGCTCATTTTTTTCAATAACCGAATTGGCCATTGATCATCATCTTCAACTACGAGACCCATAACTCTAATACCCTCTTGACACATGCTTCGTATCGACATAGTCAAGGGCATTCAGGGGAATGTTTCAAACAACCAGAATAATAGCTTCATCTAACTTTGTCACGTCTTCTCCCCATGAAGAGTTGACTGACGTACTTCACAAGCAGTCACAACAGTAGCAACTGTAGTCTCAGCCTTAACCTGCAAAGACCCACGTACAAAATAGCGTTTGTGGAGATTTAGGGAGTAGCATTTTGATATTTCTGAAAGCCCTTTCACTACAATGTAGGGACCGTGAAACTTTTCGAGAAACCAGTTCCCGTATGCACAAAACTTCTCAAAGTCCTCTCAGAAAGCTCCTAACTTAACTCCTAACTAAAAATAAGGAATTTTCTGAGAGCAACTCTTTTCTAAGAGCTGTGATTGGTTGTTACAAAAAGGGGGAAAGACCAAATAAGAAAGAAAGCAATGAATGCACAGTGAAATCAACTAACAACTATGATTTTAACTTTTAAGAAATGTATAATTGTGAAATTAATTGTATGTCGTGATGATGAAACTCAGCAAAATTAAATTAATAATGACCTGACTTCAAAATATTTGAACGTATCTCATTCACATGTCCATTACATTGATATGCTTATTGCTATGTTTACTGTCCATGATGGTAATATTACTACTTAATGTATTTGATACAGACTCTGCTTCAGCTGTAACGATATGAGGATGTGAAAGCTTCTTAATGGTCTGACTGGTCACTCACACCCAAGTCATCACTGCTTCAATGTTGCACTTTATGTGTGGCCAGGTATCTCAATCTTATGATGACTTTCATCCTAGGCGTTATTGCGTTATTACACTGGGTGGGACTAGTAAATTCATCCTTAATGAGGTCCACAACAAACAATATGCCTGCAAGATCAAGCCAGTTGCTTACTCTTTCTTTCTCTCTGTCTTTCCACCATCTTGTTTGTTTACACCACTCTTAAAAGTCTTTCTGACCAGTCCTAACATTTTGCCACCTCAGGAGCTGTCGAAAGACCAAAGGCCCTTTTTAAATAACTTTTACCTTAGCACATAAAAATTCAGAGAAAAATATTAGAATCCCAGGAATTCTAAGATTTTTCTAAGAATGATGTCACTAGGAGCTATTTTTAGCCTTGGGATGGTTTGTGAATACGGTCCATATCCCTCTTTTCTGAACTGTCGCTTCTCAGATTGTCTATCATACAAACTTTTCATTTTCTTCTGAACTTTTGCCAGCTCTCCTACCATGTAAAGCCAATGACGAAAACCACTAACATAGTATAACACATTGGCGGCTCATCTGTGGCCCAATTATCACTAAGCACTGGTAACAGACCGCAGACCTTATGTCCAAAGACTAGGTCATTTGGACTAAACCCAGTACTCCCTTGTTGCTAAAAGTAACCATTGCAAACCCTCATCTCAAGCTTTACTCAACCCGGTACAATAAGAGTGCAGTGATTTTCGAGTTTGATGAAATCTCTGTAAAGCTCCTTGGTTCTGTGCATGAACCACTGAGGCCTGATTGTGCGATATGTTAAGTAGTGGTGTGAGGAGAAATTTGATCCCTGGTCCTGCTGGATGACCCTGGGTATGCCAAATATGGCTCTGAACTAACTGTGTTAGTTTCTCCAGAATAGATTTAGCAGTTGTATTCAACTGTGCATATGCAGCTGGATAACAAGTAACCAAACTCATTACACTTACAGAGATTGAGAACCCGAGTTTGATTTAGGCAAAGGCCCAACACAGTCAAAAGGATGTTCAATTGCAGATACTAGAGAAAGTGGTGTGGGTCGAATGGACTGGTTTGGTTTGTCTGTAATTTGAAATGTACGACAGGTTTGAATGCAACATCATGTTTCAGACAAGGTCAAGAGAAATGAGGAAGAATATGTATGTTGTGCGTTTTACATGGCCTGTTTGGTTGTGAGAGCAAGACAACATTGTGTCTCTGAATTTGTACTTGAATGAACTTGTGCTTTTAGACCTAACTTCAGCTTTTCATACAGTGGACCATAAAATCTTGATCTCTCGTTTTGAGCGTTGGGCATGCATCTGGGGTACTGCACTGGAGTGGGTCATGGCCTCTTTGGCAGATGTAATTTCATTCCACTGGCATGCAGATGATTGTCAGTGTTATGTCCCTCGCATTAACACCTAATGCAAGCTCGGAGGGGATTTGCTGTTGTTTCCCCGCTTCTAAAATCTCGTTTCTTCTCTTTGGCCCTTGGCGTTGTAAGTTGTTGGAATTATTTAATATAGTTTATTTGATCTCTTTTACTTTTATTAATCCTCATTTTATCTGCTTTTATTGTGGTTTGCCTTATTTTTATACACATTTTTGTCATTTTCCAGGTTTGCCTTGATATTTCATTCTTTGTTTTGGTTTCTGCCTTCTCCCGGCCTGTGCTTCAGGGCTACAGTCTTTATCACATTCTCAAATTTTGTCATAGGAAGGAACATCTAAAGCAGAGCAACACCAACTAAAATCTTTACACTGTCAAGTCCATGTGGGACAGCTTTGCAGCCTTCCGCTATAAACTGCATCTCTGTCTCCTAAACTAACGCATTAGTCTCTGACCTTTTTGACTGACAGTGAACATGCTTGGTATTGGAAAAACCTCTAGCTAACCGCTCAAAGTAAAACATACATTGGAACAAGGCGCAAATTGGACACCGAATCAAATTGCTGTCTTGGACTAAGACTTTCCAAAGCATCCATTTTTAACCTGTCTTGCTCCAATTGTGCACGCTCCCTCTCAAGTGCAATTCCTACCTGGCTTCTTTCCTTTTTTTATTTCTAACATTAATTCCCTTTACTGTGTAAACAAAAAAGTATTATTTTTTTTACTGTTACATTCATTTGCCTCCTCTTAGAAGCCAAGCCAGAGCTTAAACACAACTTAATTATATTTTTTAAATTCCTGTCTCATCAGTACCATAATGTTTGACTAGCCGAAAAAGTCGTTTTTTGTAATTTGATGTACAACTGTTAATTAACTCATTAACTGCCAGCCATTTTCAGAGCAGAGAGCTCCATACTGCCAGAGTTTTTGGGCATTTTGCCAAACTTTCAAAACCCACAGAATATTGAGCTACATAAAAATTGAACACATCTAAAGAAACTTACGACTTTCTTTTTTCATCGGAAAGTTTCTAGCCTTTATGGATTTTTAGAAATCGGCAGTAGAACATGGGGTAGTTTCAGCAAAAACACCTGATTTTTACCAAAAAACAGAGAAAACAAGCTTTTTCTGCAGAAGCAAATTCAAGCGGTGACTAAATGTCCATATTTTTTGTTTTAGTGACACCTCAAACATCTGACCAGGTGTTTACTTCCATGAAACAACAAAAAGAACACAGAAAAAAAGCTTTTGATGACAGAATAACATTTATTGACAGATTTAGAACACAGCAAACATAATGAAAACATCTATTTACAGATGTTTGCCTGCGTAAACTATGTGTCTGTAAACTATTCACAGTTGAGTGTGTGTGTGTCAACTACTTACAGAGTGTGCACGTGTGCATCTATCTACTTCTTTTTAGTGTGGTAGACTGTGTAGCAGGACCTGCACCACATTTTGGTTTCACTTCTTTGACCCCTCCGTGCACAGTGCCAATCACCTTCATGCCAACCAGAATCTTCCCCACCATGTCTGCTCAACGCACGCCCGCTGGCTCTGATGTGGCGCCAAACGGCTCGACAATGCTAAACGCAATGTTGTCATGATGGTTGTTATTGTCACCCGCTTTCTGTTCACCATCACCCGCATCCTTCATGATTGCAACACTCCTTAGAGCAGATCCACCGCCAGACAAACTCTGTGCAAGATGTAAGCTGCTTGTAATGTTTTTCACCGCTCGATTTTGGCATGCACTTTGCCATTTTCTCTCAACCCACAATTCACCGTCCTCCGTCTTCCTTGTGTTAGCCAATCTGCTGGGGGGAAAATTTTAAGTTTGCCCCCTAATGGATAAAAATGTATTTACCACAAGTCTAAAATTTGCACATACTGTATGACGTAAAAGGCTTTGATCTACCACCCCACCGCGAAAAAAAGGAAAAAAAAGGCCAAATGTCGTCTTTGGCAGTCAATGAGTTAGTTAATGTATTGCATTGTGATTAATTGCAATGTTGTTAATAGTTAACTCATAAGTAATCACATTTAATCACAGAAGTTTTTATCTTTAATAAGTAGGAATGTAAATCTCTTTGTGGTTAAAACTGAATACGCTACAATAACTACATCAAATTTTAAGGGATATCGATTTTGAAAATATGGGCCATTGTTTAATTAAAAAAATATATACATTTAAAAATTTTAATTAACGCGAGCTGCATTATGTCCCACTTTGTTGGACGGTTCTTGAACGCACCTAACTTTTCCCATGCATACCATAATATTGTATTACTCAATACATCATAAATAAAAAATTAGATTACCATAATGTATATATTTTTTACTGATGTGACTAACTAGTGCGCTGCTAATCCTAGCACTGCTAGCTCTTCATTGACATAAGCCCCCAAATAGTTGTCCTCAGTTATGCCTGTTGTTAACTAGCAGCACCCACATTTTAGCTCACAGTTCAAAGCAAAAAAAATCAGCCGAGAGACGGCCCGCATCTTAAAAAAACACTTATTAGTTGTCAAGGTACCACACTAATTGTATTAGAAATTAATTATTACTCTTTTTATTATTAGTAGTAATTATGCACGCTCCAGTAACTATTACTGGAGCCTCCACCTGAGGTCTTGCCTCAGGTGGAGGAGTTCAAGTATTTCGGGGTCTTGTTCACGAGTGAGGGAAGGTTGGAGCGTGAGATCGACAGACGGATCGGTGCAGCTTTCGCAGTAATGCGGTCGCTGCACCGGACCGTCGTGGTGAAGAGAGAGCTGAGCCGGAAGGCAAAGTGCATGATAAATAGTCAAAACCAAACTCACAGCCTTTATTTTTTTTAATTTGTGCTCTACCCTTTAAAAAGAGACAAACTTACTGCCAAAACCAGTTTTCAAATCGGTCAAGTTGCTATTTGTTCCAACTGTGGCTCGATGGGTGGCAACAATTGATGGGATGGGGGATCACATAAAAGCAAACGTATTAAACAAAAGTAATGTGACTGCATAAGTCAGTGTGAGTGCGTGTGGTAAGTGGATATGTAGATCAATGGAAAATAAGCCAAAGAGCAGTTGACATAGTGGCCAGGGCAAGAGTCAGGCAGAGAGAATGAGGGGTCAGCAATCAGGCCCTTTCAAAGAGCCACAGGTGGACTTCATTACTGACTTCCTGTAGGGAGGAAGAAATTAAAAGGCTGTCACAAACAATAACTCAGCCAAAAGAGAAGTCTTATTATTTTGGTGTGCATTCAAGTTTTCTGTGCTAGTGACTTTCACATTAGTTCACACACATATAGACCATTACTATTAGAGCAGTAAATAAAACAAGTGATCTTAAATCACCATGGCAGTCCTCATTATCAGCCTGTGTATCATCAGCATGATTTCATATCCATTATTTAAAATGTGTTTTTTCTCAAGAGTAAAATTGAGCAGGGCTAGCCAGTGAGCCAAAAGCTTTGGGCTTTCAAACTACTGTCCATTGCAGCTCTTAAAGTGTCAGGAGGTGAGGTTGCTCAATCCAGCTAGTTGTGAAAGGTGGCTGACTTTCTGGTTCTGCTAAAGATTTTTTTTATGTTAGAAAATGCAAAAAGGGGATTTGTTGAGTTTGAGCAAAAAGGAAGGAATGTGGTTGTTCAGTTTCTATGAATGCAACCAAGCTGCAGTCTGAGCTC
Organism: Oostethus manadensis; assembly: GCA_024372805.1. Classification (NCBI taxonomy): domain Eukaryota; kingdom Metazoa; phylum Chordata; class Actinopteri; order Syngnathiformes; family Syngnathidae; genus Oostethus; species Oostethus manadensis. Next base: position 1,371,697 of record QODF01000006.1, read on the forward strand.
TGTTCTTAAAGGGGTCTCTAACTGAATGGAGCATTAACAAAAATGTTGTAAGGTTGTGTCAAGAATGCAATGAATATATATTAATATCAGGGATGCTCCAATCAATCGGCCACCTATTAGTATTGGTCAATTTCTGTAAAAAACACGTAATTGGCATATGCCAATAAATCAATAAATGCCTTTTCAAAGCAGAGCACATTAAAACGCAGATTGCAGCATTCCTAATTAATATTTAATATTTCTTAGCTCCACAAAAATCATTAAAATGGAATGGTAGTGTAAAAAGAACATGGCATATGCTCAAACTGATTAGACATTCAAACATGCCCTGCTATTATGACTTTACAGCTGATTTTATAGGACTGGGTGCAACTGCTTATACAGCTTTGAAAGACCTGATGGCCTTGAAGCATCCTGAAAACACCTCAAGGTGAGTACAAGGGAGGGTTCAGTGCACTCGCCTGAGCTAGCAAGGTCCTCCATATTTTATCCGGCGTATTCGTTTTACTGCTTTCAGAAGAAAATCTATATTTTGAAGGAGACCCTGTACATGTATACATCTAGTGAAAAAAAGCACAAAGAAAAAATACTTTTTTGTTATAAGTATACAAAATTATATGAGTAAAGTGTAGTTAGATAATATTAAATGTGCATATTAGTCTTATTGGATGACATGTAATAGTAATACCTGTACTTACTTGCATTGTGTACTGTATAAAGGTTGATCAAATTACATTCCATTTCAATAATACTGGAAATAAATAAGGCAACAAAATTGGACATTGCACTTGTTTTGTGGCATTGAGCACTAACTGTTGCTGCGCAGAATTGGACTTTGTCACCATTACCCCATTTTCCACCACAGCCCATGCTGGGAAGCCAGTATGCACAGCAGGGGTCCCCACACTTTTTCATGTGAGGCCCACATAACTTACCCTTCTCTGATGGGGGGCCGGGGTCAGTTCGTAACAGAAAAAGGTTGACTATCGCAGGGCTGCCTAAACGTACATTTACTGTATGGTTTTCCAGAAAGCCTCACATAACTAAAAATAAAAATAACGCTTTCCGGGATCTTCACAGGAAAAAAGTCAGAAAATAAATAATTAATCACTATTAATGAAATAAATAACACAATAACACTGAAATAAATAATAACCAAGTAACCCTCTCTGGGTTCTTCACAGAAAAAAAGCTTGTATTGGCCCTGTCTACACGTAGCAGATGTTTTAAAAACATTTCCCCATGTGAGGGGAGATAACTTTGACTTTCCTAACCACAAAAATGAAAACTATAAGAAGCAAATATCACCCGGCAGTGGGAGAGTCGTTCTTTATACTCCCCCACCACAATGTCTTCTAGCATCAAAACAAATGATTTGGAGTTGGACAGCTCTGCTCCCTCACCCAGTACTTCCATCTCATCCATGTGATTTTGCAAAATAATTCCCTTTTGCAAGAACTATGGCTACGTGTAAACAGGGCCAGTCTCGTTTGAGTCATAATGCATCTCTGGTGTTGTTCAGGGGGCCGGATCAAATGTGAAGGTGGGCTGCATCCGGCCCACGAGCTGTAGTTTGGGGACCACTGATGTATGTCAACACGTTTGATAGAACAGGTTACAAATACAGTATAACTGGAAAATTAAGCATTGATCGACATAAATACAACATTATATACACTGTATATAAATGTTATCTTTTCTGCAAAATGTGCAAATGTTGTTTGCTATACGTATACTACATTCGACAGGTCCGCTGTTGCTGCCTGTGTGTTCTGTGATGTGATGTGTCCTGCAGCCCGGAGAGCTTGTACTGCATACTGAGACTTATGCCTAATGCAAGAAAATGGCAGAAAGTGAACCAGAGGCAAATTTATACGCCAGCTGTTATTCTATGTGTTGTTGTCCCTCCTCTATGACCTGAAGGGAGGTTACAAAGAATAAAGAGTCACTTTAAATTCAATAGATCTGGTAGCGTATAAACATTGTTTTAAACAATCAGCAAGTTGTGACCTTCGGAATTAGCGAAAGTGTGTGTGTGTGTGTATAAAAACTAAAATAATTTAAATGAAAGGCCCAAAAAAAAAACACTCATTCATTCATTTTCTGTACCGCTTATCCTCATTAGGGTCACGGGTATGCTGGAACCTATCCCAGCTGGCTTTGGGCGAGAGGCAGGCTACACCTGGACTGGTCTCCAGCTATTTGCAGGGCACATATAGACAACCAGCCATTCACACTCACATTCATACCGATGGACAATTTAGAGTCGCCAATTAACCTAACATGCAAGTTTTTGGAATGTGGGAGGAAACCGAAGAACCCGGAAAAAACCAAAACACGCACGGGGAGAACATGCAAACTCCACACAGAGATGCCCAACGGAGATTTGAACCCTGAACCTCCTGACTGTGAGGCCAATGTGCTATCCACTCATCCACTGTGCGGCCCAAAGTAAAAAACAGTTGTACATAAATTTAATGTTTTTTTTTTCTTCAAAAAAAAAGGAAGCTGTCCACATTTTCTGCTGACAGTACAGTAGATGTGCTTGCTGTGAGTGACAATGTCACCTGCTGTGGAAAACACTCACCAGGGACAGAGGCTGCAGGTACAGTCAAGTAACACTCTACCAACACGGAACGGTACGAGCTGCTGGATTTCTTCCGCCGTCTCATCATTCCCATCATCTGTGGGAATGCAGTCTGCTAACCTATACAAGTTCATCTCCTCCGCTTGTCGAATAAAAGTAGCTTTCCATCTCTGTCGATCTCTCTTGCTCTATTTGAATCATGTACTGTCTAAATGACCCGAGTGAAGATTGTAGCATTTGTGCTCCTTGTTAGGTCTGTTTCCAGTTGTTTTCACATCGTCGGCGTAAATGCATTGTCATGTTTGGTTTTTTTCCACCGATGTAGTTCAGCATCATGTGACACTTGCGACATAGTGTTGTTGTTTTTTGTTGTCCATGACGTGCTTGCCATCAGGGTCATGGTTATGCACCCGTTCAGTATTGAGTCAATTTCATTTGTCTAAATATTGTTTATAATATCTGTGTGTACGTCTACAGAACGGCAAACGTGCCACCAAATATTTACTTCGGTGATACAGTGTTAGCAACGTTAGGCCTGTGTGTGTTTTTGTGTGACAAAGCCAGCTGTTGCAACTGGAACACAGCCTTGTAGACGAATCAATGCAGGGCAAATCAGGATCATGTTTGTTGTAAATATTCATGACCCACATTAACTAGATGTGTTTTATATTGTAAAATTCCAAGGAGTATTACTTTTAACATGATGTGACCTTTCAAAAACTACAATAAATATAACCTGAAATTAGTTTGGTTGCAGTTAAATAAAATCCTTTTTTTTTTTAAACTTTGGCAATTAACCCCAGTTTATGCCCGAAGCTACCCATGGTAATTAAAAGAGGATTTCTATGCAGGATTAATTAGAGCTCAAATGGGAATCAGAGACAAAAGGATGGCTAAATAAACAATGTAATAAATGACGCATTCCATGGTCTTTATTGCACAATTAAATTGGAATTGTCTGGGGGAACTCAAGTCCCTCTCATCAGCTTGCTTCATACATCATGCCTTCAGTCGTAATGGTTAAAGCACAGCCATGCAGGTCCCATGACGATACTTAAAAGACGTTGTGCTAAACACACAGACATACTGTGTAAAACCTCATTATCATTTACCCAAATAAAGAAGGCTCTGGGGATGAAAACTACCTGATGGTTTGTTAGTACTGAAGTAAATTGCAAAGGGTGAACATACTACAAACTTCAAAGTGCTAGATTGGTTCATTGGTTTGACAGCTGTTAGAGCATACAGAAGGGCATAATAACTACTTTAGGTAGTTTACATTTTTGACACAACCATTCAGAAGAGCATGCAACACTTGGCAGTGTGCAGTAGCCGCAGGATTAAAGGGCTGGGGACGTTCAGATTGGTACTTTTTTGAATTACCTACTAAAATATTACACTCACCAAGTTCTTCTCACCCATAATTATCATTAACCATAATAATAGCAGTGATGTCAAAAGATTAAAAAATATATATATATATATATATGTATATATTTTGATCTGCAATTCATTGATCTAAATAATCTGTTTTTAATCCGCCTAGAAGTTTCTGGGAAAAACGAGATCAGTTCAAAACTATTGATCTAACAAAAAGTGGCTTTTTAAAGTAATTTGTTTTCAACATACTTGAACAGATGCAGTATATAAACCGATGCAGGAAACTGTAGCTCTTTCTTCGACAGGAGTCAATCACAAGTTATCAGTGCAACAAGCTTGTCAACCCAACCCACGCAAATTGCAGAAAGCCAGTATGTACAGTATAACATCATAACAGTTTGACTCAGTGTAATTTTACTACTAATCTTACACTAATCTAACACTTTACTAACAACACTGAATTGACTCAAAAAGCATTTACTTTATGAGTGTTAAGTTGCTGTGTGATGAGTTTAATGTTGTTTGTAAAATGACACCGTGAGTCAGACTGTTTATACTGATTAATTTCCAATGGGTTGACAAGCTTGGCGTCTTTTCGTAGCTCATTATTGTTTTTTGTCAAATAAAGAGAGAACCGATGCGTGCCACAATGTTAGTTTATGACATGGACATGTGTGGCTTGTACACCGCTTATATATGAACAAATCTGGATTTTCCTCTACATTTAGTGGGCGCGACTTAAGCACTGGAATTTACCTAAAGTTAAAAGTTGGAGAGAGTATTATTCAAAATTCTGTCAGCAAAATTTTTACTTTTACTGCAAATATCAGCTCCAAGTATTGGCTTTCTTGACTACAAAAAATAGGTAAATGCCCTAAAAGAAGGGTATCGGTCAAACTCTCACTTTCACATGTTAACTTCTAGAAAGTTCCTTGTTGTTGTAGTATCGCGAACATAATGTGGCTCAAGAGCATGGCATTAAAAAAAAAGATTGACATCAGTCTATCATTCATCTTCACTATGATGTTTACCATTTGATTGATATACAGGGGAGCCGGTCTGACATTAATCTGGCATACATGTATATCTGTAAAATGATGGACAGTGCTGCACAACTGCTATCTTTGTTACAACACATGCACAACTTTTATGTGCAGGCTACGGTATCTGCGATGCCCGCACTTTTATTATTATTATTATTACTATTATTATGTATTATAAACATAGACAAAGAAGCAAAAAACATACCACTTCCACATGGAATGAGAGAACCATTTTTTCTCTCTTCATCTATTACTGACTCCATGCATTGCAAGTTAAGGTAAGTGAATAAGTAAGTAAGTGAAACATTACTGATGCCTGGTGACAAAGGTAGAATACTATATACATGACTTGTCTTAGTCTATCTATGAAACAGCCATCATTTAATAATTAAAAAAAATTAACACAACTGTTGATTAACGCAAATAAAAAATAACACACTAAACATGGCCACAATTAATTAATTAACATGCATGTTTTTGGAATGTGGGAGGAAACCGGAGTACCTGGAGAAAACACACACACGCACGGGGAGAACATGCAAACTCCACACAGAGATGCCCAATGGATATTCGAACCCAGAACCTCCTGACTGTGAAGCCAACATGCTACCCATTCACCCACCGAGCAGCCCCTCAATTCATTGCAATAATTCTTTTAATTTCAAACACCTAAATAATATTTATGCTTTGTATACACAGACATGCGACTTCTCTTATAGCGATAGAGAACAGATACAGAATACTGTGTTGACTCAACCTTCTTGTGAACTAAACAGTCAAGTAAATAAGTAGAATCTGAACGTGTACCATACGCTTTTCAATTTTTGCCTTGGCAAATATAAGGCTGAATTTTGATTAATGAGACATTCGTTTAAGAAGATTTTAATTACTCCAGTTGTGCTCTGCAGTCTTTGTAATTACATGGATTTCATACTTTCATCAGTACTTTTATACTCTAAGTTTGAAGCTCTGTGGATTGTGAGTTGCTTGATATAGCGCATGTCCATATTTCTTCCTCAGTTCCCAATGGTGTCTTCCTCTTTCTGTTGTTTTATTTCTATGTTTCTGTGAACAACTTTTCAAAAGAGATCTCTCTATCAGAGAAAATCTGTGTTTAACAGTTTGCTTGGCGGCAGTTCATTCAAAATGGAGAAAAAAAAATCAACTGAAAGTGCTTGAAGGCTGGGCTTATTTATTATATCATCTCATTAGAACATTACCTTTAACCTATTTAATCTGATTAGCTCTTAACTGCCGATTTATTATGGTCCTAAAAAACCCTGAATACACAATTACTTAAAAAGAAGTCTTCCCGAGGATCAACTATTAAGTTATTAATATGTTCAGCATGTTACTGTATATTGGGGGAAGAATAGCTCATGACTACAAGTTAAAATTGAGATGAACTCAGATAAAAGTAGTGGATCAAAACTTTCCTGAGGCATTCTGGGTTGTTTCTTTAGTTTTACACTGCAGAGCAATCAATACTGTGCTTCCTGTGGAATGTCAATGCACTGGACTTCCTCTAGTCGTAGTGTGATTTATGCATTAAAAATCCTGCCTACACTGAATGCATTATACTCTGAAAGCATATATTGGTCATATACAGTAGTGTTCAAAATAATAGCAGGCCGGTGTGAATAACCAGATGAATCGGTTATTAATCAGTTATTAGTTATATGTTGTTATTACTATATTTTTATTGCTGCATGGAAAACAAGTTACCAGTAGGTGCAGTAGATTCTCAGAAAACAAACAAGACCCAGCATTCATGATATGCACGCTCTTAGGGCTGTGCAATTGGGTAATTAGTTGAAAGCGGTGTGTTTAAAAAAACAGCAATGAGTTTTACAAACTCAAAATTACAATGTACAAACTTTTTGGTTTCTAGGATTTGGCAATCTTTTGAATGATTAAACTCATATTTAGTTGTTTCACCACTTAATTGTAAAACTGCCTCACATCTGTGTGGCATGGAGTCAACCAAGATGTGTCACCTTTCATCTTTTCGTCAACATTTCTTGGTTTTGCTTCAGAAACAGCATTTTTGATGTCATCACTCTATAACATTAATTTGGTTGGTTTGGAACGAAGATTTTCCTGGTTTACTAGTGTGTTTGGGGTCATTGTCTTGTTGAAACACCCATTTCAAGGGCATGTCCTCTTCAGCATAAGACAACATGACCTCTTTTGAGTGTTTTGACATGCAAACTGATCCATGATCCCTGCTATGTGATAAATAGGCCCAACACCATAGCAGGAGAAACGTGTCCATATCACGATGCTTGCACCACCATGCTTCACTGTGTTCACTGTGTGGTGTGGCTTGAATCAGAGTTTGGGGGTCGTCCCCCAAACTGCAGCCCTTTCAGCCAAAAAGAACAATTTTACTCTCATCGGTCCACAAATTGTTCTTCCATTTCTCTTTTGGCCAGATAATGTGTTCTTTGGCAAATTGTAACCTCTTCTGCACATGGAGACAATTTTAGCTGACACCTCTTCATAAGTTTTCCTCTCTCCAATCAACTTTTTAATCCAAGTACGCTGTTCGTCTGAGCCATGTATTGAACGACCCATTTTCCTCAGGCTTTTGAAGAGAAATGCATGTTCAACAAGTGCTGGTTTCATCTTGAAATAGCCTGATTCACACCTGTTTTTTCACAAAAAAACACTGATCAAATGCCACACTTTTTTTTGATCACCCCCCCCTGATCACCCCCCCCCCCCNGAAATAGCCTTATTCACACCTGTTTTTTCACAAAAAAACACTGATCAAATGCCACACTTTTTTTTGATCACCCCCCCTGATCACCCCCCCCAAGCATTTGTATCTTTAAGGGACATTTATTTCATTTAGCAGAGTGGCAAATTGGGGGGAAGTTGGTCCTGACATGTCAAATGTCTGCATGACAATTGAGTTTGGCTGTTAATCAACATTGACAATTCTCCACAACACACATTCCTTTGTGTGTGTGTGTGTGGGTGGGCGGGGGTCTCATTCAGTGAGTACAATGTTACGCCGTTGCTGCAGTTTGTTGCGCTCTGTTTACTGATGGAAGTAACATAAAGATGGTACAGTCACAATGTGGCGAAATAGAATGCCCTTCTCACGTGGAGATCGCCAACAAAAGGGAAGAAGAAAAGCATGGCCCAAACTTAAAAGAGAAAGAGTGGGGGGTACACCGTGACGGACATTACTGACATTGCACATTGTCATAACAATACAAACACGGGTATCACTTTAACATACTGTATTCTGTGTAATTATTTTGTGTTATTATATAACAGTAATATATATGTATATGTTTTATTGAGATTTGCTAGCTTGTTATTATCTAAAATAATTATTGAAGAAATGGTCCGGCTGCAAATTTCACTCGATTCAGTCATTCAGAGCACTAGAGTGCCAATTATCAGACGAGGAAGGAACGAGCGGAACACTCAGAAGACCAGAGGCGGATGCGGGACACTTTCCCACAAGAAATGAGGCTAAATGGAAATATCAAAGACACCCTTTTTCGGGACCACCTACTCCTCAGTAAGAAAAGTAACTATTGGCTGTCGTATAAGTTGCTAGATGATGTCATTGGCTAATTTGCATATTGTTTGCATATGATGTTGTTAGAGATGCTGCAAAAAAAAGCATTACCTAGTAGGAGAGACAAAAAAATGAGTAAAAACACCTTCATTATGTCTACAAATAAGAATAAACTCGATTATTAGTTTTTTATTTAAATTTGGCAATTTCTTCATTAGTTTTTTTTTAAGCAATCAAACGATTTTGAAAAAACAGTCTACACGGATATTAAAAAAAAATTCTCTCCACACAGTGGGGGTTTAAAACAAATCCTTATCTATACAATAACGCCTTCACAGGCTGCCATGCGTATGATAAAGTAATGGAGGTGCCGCAGCAAAGGATGTTATTTGAGCCAATCAGAAGTGGCACAATATAGGACAATACTGCTACACCACTTCCATCAACAACAGAGTGTTTGGACAATATCCGATCGGACCTCAAGCTAGACCAGGGGTCGGCAACCTTTTCCATCAAAAGAGCCATTTTGTCTCCTCTTCCAGTAAAACAAAACGTTCAGAAACCGCAAAACATTACAGAACTCAAAACCTTAAAATTCTAATCTTTTGTAATGTTACCCGTTAGAACCACAAAATTCAACAAAGTGCGGCTACACGTTTAGCTCTGCTATTAATACTATTCATTTAAACATTGAACTGATTGGTGTCAAATAAAAAAATGTAGCCAACTTAAAGATGAAAAAGCCTACCAGTTGATATATCTGCATATTAGTGTTGTTTGCTCAATCCCGCTTATTTCTACACTGAATTGTCATCAATAACCATTCTCTTTATTTTTTTAATTAGGAGAATATATGCTCTGATAATTTTTAACGATTATTTCATGTATTCTCTAACTTTGAATGGCTTTCCATCTCATGTACAGCCCAGTGTTGCCAACATGGCAATTTTCTCGCTAATTCTGGAGACTTCCCAAACCTTATTTTCTCAAAAAGACTAGAGAATAATGTAAACAACTTTCCTGACGTCGTTGGGAGATTTTTCTTATATTTGCATTTTTCTTCACCAAGACAAACAGCCAGCGGTTAGAGCGGCACTTCCTGTGCGGGTTCGCCGTACCATGAGAGAGCAGTCCAGGCACAGTGAGTGGGGACTACCGCTGTAGCTGGGGAGTCGAAAATCCAACGTCCAACTTTACCACGCTAGCGATCTGGAGGCGTTATACCCATGACCCGCCGGTGTATTTGCAGACATAAAAGTGAAAGCACATATCTCCGATCTCTGAGTGCACAGTCCAGCTGCCGCTACCCATAAGCTGCCAGTCACCATCTCGGGCTGTGAGCACAGAGCTACAGTGCACTTCTAGTTATAAAACATATTGTTATGCTCCTGTTAATGACTTTGTTTTATTTTACTGCAGAGTAACTTGTTTCGGACTCAACTCAAAACTCATCTTTTTTCTCTGCCACTCAGGAGCCTCACTAATACACTAGCCTTCCTCCCCCTCCCTGGCTCATCCAATCAGCAGTCAGAAGACAGTGTAGATGCATTCACGGACTTGGCGGTGTGTCCGCTGTTTCATTTTCTTTTCGAAAATGCACATTTCTTCTACTCCGGTGTCTAAAAAAATCACAGCGCTACGTAGGGAGCCGCAACAAGGAGGCTTGAGAGCCGCATGCAGCTCCGGAACCGCGGGTTGCCACCCCTGGGCTAGAAGAATGGTGTGAGAGTTTTTGCATGTCAAGGACATGGTTGTTGTGTTTGACGGAGCTTCTTTGCCCACACTTATTGGAGAGCGAAGCAGCAGCTAGAAAAGTCCTCTCAGTATGTTTAGATGCTTGCCTTGGGCAAAGTATTTAGTGTGGAAATGACAAAGTATACCTGTTACGTCATCTGAAAGCGGGACAAGCCAAAAAGTGTTGCCCCATCCAGGAGTTTCAGCGTGTCTCACTCTGGCGAGGTGTACCCCGCCCAAAGTCAGCTGGGATAGGCTCCAGCATAGTACAGATAATGAGTGAATCATTCATTCATTCATTTTCTATACCGCTTATCCTCATTAGGGTCACGGGGATGCTGGAGCCTATCCCAGCAGACTTTGGGCGAGAGGCGGGGTACACCCTGGACTGGTCGCCAGTCAATCGCAGGGCACATATAGACAAACAA
>QODF01000006.1:1382456-1418400 GCA_024372805.1 Oostethus manadensis
GCCAATTAAGCTAACATGCATGTTTTTGGAATGTGGGAGGAAACCGGAGTACCCGGAGAAAACCCACACACGCACGGGGAGAACATGCAAACTCCACACAGAGATGCCCAACGGAGATTTGAACCCAGGTCTTCCGGATCTCCTGACTGTGTGGCCAATGTGCTAACCACTCATCCACCGTGCGGCCCGAAAATGAGTGAATGAATGAACAAATAAAGAAAGGTGGCAATTTATTTTAACCTAATGCTAGTTTTCCCTGCGACTCCAATATGTCATTGCAAGGTAGAAAATACACACAGCTGTATATGAATATCTAATATGTATAAAAGGATAATTCATCATTCCTGATGTTCATGCTCAATTGCTATTCATTTTCTTGTGTACTTTTCTTTCAAATCACAAGCCTGAGTAGATAGCTCACGTGGCATGACCGTGGCGTGTGGCATTGCGTGCCTTTCCTTTATTCAGTGTAGACACAGAATCAGTCTCATTGAAGTGACTTTACATATTTATTATGTAAACATATTTATTTGACAAAACACTAACTATTTTAAAACATACATCATTTTTTTAGGAAGATTTGTATCTCATTAGTGGCCTGTGATTGGCTGGCGACCAGTCCAGAGTGTACCCCGCCTCTCACCCGAAGTCAGCTGGGATAAGACCCAACATACCTCAGAACCCTGGCAAGGATAAGTGGCATAGAAAATGAATGAATGTATATCATTAGTCTTTCTTTTTAGTGAGAAGATTGTGTTTCATTTTGGTGTGGGGCTGTCGACCTTATTTTTGCAATAAAGATCAATATGTCTTGCAATTATTATTGATTTTCATCACAATTATTTAAGTTATTATTAACAATTGACACATAACGGCAAGCGTGTGGATTTGCCTGTGCATTTCTAGTACACACTGCAGGTCAATTACATTTTTTGTTCATATGTTATCTGTTTTTTTTTTTTCATGTTAGTGTGTGAACAATTCCATTTTTTGGAAATGCAACCCAGGTCTCTTCTGTACATGTATATACACCCGATATGTATTTGGTGGTAAAAAGAAAAAATATCTTATTCTCCTATGTAAAAAAAAATAATATTAATAATAATTAAGAAAATGTTGAGTCCGGTAGCACAAAATCCTTGAAATTGCCACAAACAGGACCGACCACCAACTGGAACGAGGTCCACATCCGTAAACACACGGCCCTGTGTGTGACGTCATGTTTTGTGCATCACTAACAAAATGCGTTGCGTTTACATCGAGTCATGTTTTTTTAGTAACCTGAACGATTACATAAAAGATCAGACTTGATCAAAAAAGCAGTGTTAGTTTACTCTTGGATTATTTGCTTACACTTGGCAAGTGCAAAGAAACAAATGTGTAAGGATTTCATGAAGCTGTAGTAGAAGGTATCTGAAAACACTGTGTAGCAATCCCAAGAGATGCCAAAGGATTTTATCATGTTGTTTTTTTTCAAATATTATTCTTCTGATGATATTCCCCTCACCAAAGTTGTAAATCATTGAGTGCTTCTGGCAAACTATGACAGCAGCATCGTGTCCACGTGTGTGTGTAGTTAGTGTAAAGCCAGCCTTTACATCTGTTAGGCCTTATTACAAGTTTACTGTACAACACCCTGAGGACCAAGCAGTGGTGCAGCGTGTGGGACTGAGCTACCTGAGAGCAGATGTTTCACAGGAGACAATGAAGAGCTTGATGGAGCTCTTTGATGAGGCAAGAAAAACCCACAGTGGTGGCAAAGCCCAATAACCCCTTCCACATGTCTCCTGGGTAAGTGTCCTCACTTGTTTGTGTGAAAATGCAGAGAACCTGAGCGAGAGATACCCCAAAGGACTCTGACCCTACCCTTCACCCACTGGTTGTGCCTCTTTTGGTTTCATGATAATCTGTGTGACAACATAAAGTTGATTTGTTTTGATAGGAGATACTGTACCATATCAGTCCCTGGGCTTTTTGTTGTGGCGCACAGCAAGGGAAACAGCCTACAGGTTTGTCGTATCTGCAGCATGTTTTGCACACACGTATTGATATTCTAGTTGTCTTGGACACAACCAGTGTTCTAAAAATGCAATTCTGCAAAATGTATTTTGTTATGTTAAATGTTTGGTTGTGAAATAATTCATTGGTTTGCCATTTGACGCATTCATGGCAAAAATAAGTCTAAAGATCTGTTAAAAATGGTTACTGGTGGAGTTCCTGAAAAACTACTTACTATGTACCGATTATCATTCAAAATGTGCATGTGCTTTGATGAAGGTAATCTATCGGCAGCTACAGTATTTAACCCCCTTGCATTCTAGGATTGCCAACTTCAAAAAAACTACTGTAATTTTTGGTGTATAAGCCACTACTTTTTGTAAAAACTTGTAACCCTGTGGTTTATACAGCGGTGGGGCTAAATTATGGCCATGTTCTTGTGACATCTCATATACTTCAGAACTATTACTAATGGTTTAAATACTGTGCCGTTCATGAGTCAGTGAGGAAGAGGGAGCTCTTTATTTGGCAGGAACCAAAGCTGCTTCATATCCCAATTTATTACCTGGACCCCTGTGGCTTATATATGTACAAATCCTTTTTTCTCTCTAAATTTAGTGGGTGCTGCTTATACATTGGAAAATACGGTAGTTATTCCTGTCCAGTTATGGACTGGAAAATGCAACAGGCCCATAGATGATTCCTTACCTAATCCCATTCCAAATTAGACATTATTTTATTTTATATTTTTTACTAACACAGTCTGACCTTGTCACTTTGTGGTTTGAATTTTGCGGCTTCACTTTGTCAGGCTTTTTCAGTCATATTACTTACCTGTAAATGCACTGGGAGAGCGCAGACCTCTGCCAAGCGCTGTAGTTCCCCCCATATTGGGATTCACAGCAAATAATAATCCTACATTTTTGGGATCAATCTTTGATATTTTGTAGAGCCAGTTGGAAATTTGTCCTGTATTTTTTTCCCACACAGCAAAAAGTGGATTCCAAGAAGGAAAAAAAACCTATTTTAAGAAATAATTTCTTATTTTGTACCTAAAAAGCAAATATTTCTTGACTAGCAACATTTTAAGAAATAAAATCTAGCAATTTCTTATAAAGATTTCTTTTCTAAAAAATTATGGGTTTTTTCTTGTAACAGGAAAGAAATGTCTTTTTGAATCCTCTTCTGCATTACACAAATAATATTTTTTTTGGTTTAAGAAAAAATAAGATCGCATAACAGTCATAATTCAAGAACCTATTCTCACGCATATAAAGATCTATTTGATTGATTTATTCACACACAAATAAAGCATAACTATCCCAAAATGACTAATAATAGGTCAAAGTTTACAATTCCAGTTAGATATGCTTTAAAATTTTAGCAATTTGTAGCATACTGTATAATCACAGGCATTTCATGTTTGTCAAGGTCTAAACTGCATGTTTTAACTAAACCCCACAGAGACAAGATAGTGTTTTCTTTGCTATGATTTGACTGCAATAAAGGGTGCAGCCTTTATTGTAACAGTTTGTACATTAGACAGAGAAATCAAGAGAGGCTGTGATTGAGGCCCACAGTTTAAAATAAACAATGTTTTGACTCAAATCTCATACACATATGGCAAACCATTGGTCCCACATCTTTAATCTGCGATGAAACAATTATTCATTCATTCATTCATTTTCTATACCGCTTATCCTCATTAGGGTCGCGGGTATGCTGGAGCCCATCCCAGCTCACTTTGGGCGGGAGTCAGTCAATCGCAAGGTACATATAGACAAAAAAAAGACATAAAACCATTCACACTCACATTCATACCTATGGACAATTTATGAATTTGATAATGCTGTTTTGGTGTGATGTTATCTAGAAATATGTGTTTCGTATGCTTTAAATGATGTTCAATGAGTATTTTTTATCTGTCAGTCGTTTGAAGGCTTATAACAGGAGATAACAAGATTTGAACAATTTCCATTAGTTCAAGAATAAGCACATAGCACTCATTATTTTTAAGTATGTCAATGAGAAAGGGTAGTATTTTCTGAAGAACAATCATTTGCCCTGATGACTGCTTTAACTAATTACCATTCGAAGCTAAAGTACTGCAGGATATTGGACTGGGTTTGTCTCTTTTTTTTTTTTCGTTTGTCTCTTTTTCTTCCCCCCCGGGAAGACCTAGGACACGCTGGAGGGACTATGTCTCACAGCTGGCCTGGGAACGCCTTGGTGTCCTCCCGATGAAGCTGGAAGTGGTCGCTGGGGACCGAGAGTCTGGACTTCCCTACTAAGGCTGCTGCCCTCGCGACCCGGACCCGGATAAGCGGTGGAAAATGGATGGATGGATGGATGGATGGATGGACAACATGCTTATAACTAGCAACATACAAGTAAAATACTCTAGAATTTATAACAATGCAAGAATATTTTCCTTGAATTCTATCATTTTCTGAGAATTGTTCACTTTAATCTAGCCATATATTTGCTTAAATATAGTATTTCTTTCTTGTATTTTTCTTAGACAAATTTTCTAGAAATAAGAATTCTTAGCAAGAAAAAAATGCTTACCCCATTGGCAGAATTTTTTTTAAAAAGACTTTTTACCTTGTTTTTAGTGAGTTTTTGGAGTGTTTAGCCAGCAGAAGACCCAGAGGCATAATTGCAACAACGACCCCTATTGTGCTCCATGTTGCTCACTGCTAAGGACTACTGCATGATTGCAATTGACAACACACCATTAACCACTTTTGCAAGTTCCAAACTGGATGAAGGACTTTTGTACCTGATGGCATATTACTACGCCTTGCACCTCACATAACCAAAGTGTATTTGCACTCTGCTCTGTATGAGAGCCCAAGCTGCTTTGATAGTGGCCTATAGCTCTTCTGTATTGTTGAGTCTGGCTTAGTGCAATTTCCTCTCGACAATACCCCTGAGATTTTCTATGGGGTTGAAGTCAGGCGAGTTTGCTGGCCAATTTAGGACAGGCATACCATTGTCCTTAAACCAGGTTTTGGCACTGTGTGCAGGTGCCAAGTCCTTTTGGAAAATTAAATCTGAATCTCCATAAAGTTGATCAACATAAAGTGCTCTAAAACTTCCTGGTAAACGGTTGCATTGACTTTTGACCTCAGAAAACACAGGTGACCAACATCAGCAGATGACATGACACCCCAAATCTCACTGACTGACTGTGGAAACTCTACACTGGACCACAAGCAACATGGATTCTGAGCCTCTCATCTCTTCCTCCAGACTGTGGGGCCTTGATTTCCAAAGGAAATACAAAATTGACTTTCATCAGAGAACATAACTTTGGACCACTCAGCAACAGTATGGTTATTTCCTGTCCATAGCCTAGGTAAGACCGTTCTGAGGCTATCCTTTGTTCATGAGTGGCTAAACACAAGAAATACGACAGTTGTCCTGCACACATCTATGCATGGTGGCTCGAAAGCACTGACTCCGGCTGCAGTTGACCCTTCGTAAACCTCCTCCAACTTTTTTTAATATGTTTTGTTTCACAATCGTCTTGGTTATTTGGTTATCCCTACTGCTTGTACACTTACATGTATGTATAAGTGTATAATGTGTATACAGTATATAAGTGAGAGAGCAGTTGGAAATCGTGTGTTTTTTTACCGCTGAGAGAAGCGGGTCAAATAATTCAATGAATTAAATTATTTTTCAGGTTTTTTTATTTAGACTTCTGTCACGCACATAAGGTGCAGTTACATTCCATGTTATGTTAGTTGCTGTTGGACTGATGAGTCTCAAAAACTCAACATACTCCGTCAAACCTTTTAATGTGTTACCATGGCGAGATATTTTTTGTGTCATGGTTTGCAGGCTGCTAATTTTATGAGTCTCACAAATGGCAGGACATGTTTGTTTTGGCTTTAGCATGCCTGCTTATTTCTGCTGTGGTAGCACATAGTGCTGATCTATTGAAACGTTATGGCTTCATGTGCTTGTGTTTACATGCCGCGAGAGCAGATGAGGAGTGCGCGGTGTGGAGCTTGTGTTTCTATTTCATGCTTTGACAATGTCAGCTGCGGTTTAAAAAGTGGCACTTTTGGAATAACTGATACCAGGGAGATGTACGCACAAAATATTTTACCTGTTCTTGTGACACTGCTGTCAGGTCTCCGCAGTAGCCGGCGTCTCTTTGCTGGTGGTTTGGAGTATCCCAACCACAATGTAGAATGTTAGTACATGAGCCGCACAACATGTCCCTAAGCTGCACAAGGCCATTTTTGTAAATTTCGGAGGATTAAGTAAAACACGCTTCTAATGTTTGTATGCACCGCTAAAGCTAATAAAACCTCCAACTCTAATTGAAAACAATAGCACAGTGAAACTTCCGGTTACTATACCCGAAGTTCGGTTAGGTACGACCCCCCTAATGAAAAATTACTGCATTGCTGATTATTTTTCCCCTCCGTGGTGGAGGGGTTTGAGTGCCCGAGTGATCCTGGAGCTATGTTGTTGGGGGCTTTATGCCCCTGGTAGGGTTTCCCAAGGCAAACAGGTTCTAGGTGACGGGCCAGACTAAGTGTGATTCGGAAAACTCCTATGAAGAATAACAAGAGGAGTGACCGCACCTCGCCCAGACGTGGGATACCGGGGACTCACCCTGGAGCCAGGCCTGGGGGAGGAGCTCGCAGGCGAGCGCCTGGTGGCCAGGCCTTCACCCGTGGGGTCTGGCCGGGTCTAGCCCGAAGAATCCACATGGGAACTCCCCCCCGCAGACCCACCAATTGCAGGGGCAAGCATAAGGGTCCGGTGCATTGTGATTTGGGCAGTGGTCGAGGGCGGGTGTTCGGGCGACCTGGTCTTCGGAGGACAAATCTGGTTCTTGGGACATGGAATGCCACTTCTCTGGTGGGGAAGGTGCCCCAGCTTGTGGAAGAGGTGGAGACATTCCGACTAGATATAGTCGGACTGACCTCAACCCACAGTTTGGGCTCTGGAACCAAATTCCTTGAGAGGGGCTGGACCTTGTTCTTCTCTGGAGTTGCTGCAGGGGAGAGGCGGCGAGCTGGCTTGATGCCTCTGTGCTGGAGTCATCCACAGTAAACAAAAGGGTTATTTCCCTACGCCTTAGGGCTGGGGGAAGGGTCCTGACTGTGGTTTGTACGTACGCGCCGAACGGCAGTTCAGAGTACCCAGCCTTCTTGGAGTCTATCAGAGGGGTTCTGGAGAGCACGCCAGCTGGTGACTCCATAGTTCTACTGGGAGACTTCAACGCCCATGTGGGCAATGACAGTGTGACTTGGAGGGGCGTGGTTGGGAGGAACGGCCTCCCTGACCTGAACCCGTGCGGTGTGTTGTTGCTGGACTTCTGTGCGAATCACAGTTTGTCCATAACAAACACCATGTTCGAACATAAGGATGTCCATAAGTGCACTTGGCACCAGGACACCCTAGGTCGCAGGTCTATGATCGACTTTGTGGTCGTATCATCAGACCTGCGTCCGCATGTTCTGGACACGCGGGTGAAGAGAGGGGCTGAGCTGTCAACTGACCACCACCTGGTGATGAGTTGGATTAGATGGCGGGGAAGGATGCCGGACAGACCTGGCAGACCCAAACGCGTAGTGAGGGTGTGCTGGGAACGTCTGGCAGAATCTCCCGTTCGTCGAGTCTTCAACTCTCATCTCCGGCAGAGCTTCGCCTGCATTTCGAGGGAGGACCGGGATATTGAGTCCGAATGGGCCGTATTCCGTGCCTCTATTGCTGAGGCAGCCAGTTGTGGTTGCGGCCGCAAGGTGGTCGGTGCCAGTCGTGGTGGCAAGCCCCGAACCCGATGGTGGACACCGGGGGTTAGGGCTGCCGTCAAGCTGAAAAAGGAGTCCTATCGAGCATGGATGGCTTGCGGGACTCCCGAAGCAGCTGACAGGTACCGGCAGGCCAAGCGGCACGCGGCTTCGGCGGTGGTCGAGGCAAAAACTCGGGTGTGGGAGGAGTTCGGTGAGGCTATGGAGCACGACTTTCAGTCAGCCTTGAAGAGGTTCTGGCAAACCGTCTGACACCTCAGAAAGGGGAAGCAGCCCCCAGTTGTAGTAGTAGTTTTATTCGGTCATTTCAAATAAAATATACACTATTAAATACATTTTTACGTGCATAATAATCCTCTCATGACCGAAAGGGTTTAGGCTGAAGTAACAGATACTTATTACGCCAAACCCTATTTAAATTATAAGGAAATCCCAAGATAATACAACGTAAACAACAGACATTCACAATTTTACAATGTACAAACTAATATATTAAAAAAAAAAAAAAAAACAGCAGCAAAAAAAGAAAGTTACACAATAATGTGCCCGGCTTATTCAGAACCCCTATAAATTTCAAAAAGCAATCTTTTTTTAAAAGCTACAATTGTGTTGGATCTTTTTAATGCACCATTGAGGTTGTTCCATATACAAACTCCTCCAACAGAAATACAATTGAATTTTTTATTTGTTCTGGTTTTAGTTTTTTTTTTTAATATACCTGTTCTTCTGAGGCAGTATTGACTCCCTCTAAGTTCAAATAAATAAATCAATTTAATTTTATTCAGATTAACTGAAAGTTTATTAATGTCGAAACCAATATTTAAATTTCATTATAACCATTTTCTACAATGCGCAAAAGTAGTGAAGGGTCCTTCCCAGAGCAATAGAGACTAGTGTCGTCAGCAAAAAGAATACAGCTCATTTCATCCATTACCTCACAGACATCATTAATATACATAATAAATAATTTGGGCCCCAAGACAGAGCTCTGTGGGACACCATGTGTCAGGGTTCTTTTGTCAAGTTTACATTATCAATATGAACAAACTGATATCGATCCACAAAAAAACTTTTAAGCCAAGTGAGGGCAACTCCTCTGATACCATATTTTTTCATTTTATTTGAAAGTAATGCACGGTCAATGGTATCAAAGGCCTTGCATAAATCAATAAAAACTCTTGCTGTATATTCCTCTTTGTCCATGGCTGTTGCTATTTTCTCCACAAGCTCCATAACAGCCATTGAAGTAGACCTTTTAGATCTAAAGCCATATTGATGATCATTGAGCAAGTTGTACTTACTGATAAATTTATCAAGACGAATTACGGAGGGTTTTTCTAAAATTTTAGAAAATTGTGGTAGGAGAGATACAGGTCTGTAGTTGGTGAACAGATGTCTGTCGCCACTTTTAAAGATGGGAATTACTTTTGCTATTTTCATTAACATGGGAAAGTTCCTGTTAAAAAAGATTGGTTACAGATGTTTGCTAGTGGTCCGGCAATACAATGAATTATATTCTTTGCCAATTCCATGAAGGCCCCCGGGAAAGACCTAGGACACGCTGGAGGGACTATGTCTCACAGCTAACTTGGGAACGCCTATGTGTCCTCCCGGTGGAGCTGGAAGAGGTCGCCGGGGACCGGGAAGTCTGGACTTCCCTACTGAAACTGCTGCCCCCGCGACCCGGACCCGGATAAGTGGAGGAAAATGGAATGGAATGGCTGATTATTTTTCAGTTGGCAACAAGTTATTCAACCCCTACAGGTGAAATGAGTTGCTTCTCAATTCCTAAACAACCATGTTGAAAGACGTGAAAAAGTCTGTTTAAGAAGGGTCAAATCATTGACATGCATCAAGGAGAGAAAACATCTAAAGAGATTGCAAAAACTACTCAAATTGGGAACTGTCTAAAGCATTACTAAAACCTGGAAGGATAGTGGGGACCCATTGTCTTCGAGGAAGAAATGTGGCCAGAAAAAAATCTTGAATGATTGTTATCGGTGATCACACAAACGGTTGGAGTTCAATTGATGAAAGACAACAGTAAAACTCCGAGCTATGTTTAATAGTGAAAGTAAGAGTATTTCCACATGCACAATGCGAAGTGAACTAAGGGCATTGGGAGAGAACAGCTGTGTAGCCTTAAAAAAAACACTAATCAGTCATTCTAACCAGGGGAATAAAGATTGGACTCTGGAGCAATTGAAGAAGGTCATGTTGTCTGATGAGTCCAGATTTACCCTGTTCCGGAGTGATGGGCGCATCAGGGTAAGAAGAGAGGCAGATGAAGTGATGCACCCATCATGCCTAGTGCCTATTGCACAAGCCTTTGGGGGCAGTGCTATGATCTGTGGTTGCTGCAGTTGGTCAGGTCTAGGTTCAGCAACACTATGTGCTCAAAGAATGAGGTTGGATGACTATCTGAATATACGGAATGATCAGGTTATTCCATCAATTGATTTTTTCTTCCCTGATGGCATGGGCATATTCCAAAATGACAATGGCAGGATTCATCAAGCTGAAATTGTGAAAGAAGGGTTCAGGGAGCATGAGACATCTTTTTCACACATGGAGTTCAGACCTTAACCGCATTGGGAATCTGTGGAATGTGCTGGAGAAAGCTTTGCGCAGCGGTCAGATTGTTCCATCATCAATGCAAGATCTTGGTGAAAAATAATTGCAATTAAAAGAATCGTTTGACTTTGCTGAAGCTTATTGAAACAATGCCATAGCGAATGTGTACAGTAATCAAAGCTAAAAGCGGCCCAACAAAATATTAGAGTGTATAACTTATTTTTTGGCCAGGCAGTGTATTTGTTTTCACCACATTATTGCTATAATGCTATTACTATTATTATTGTATTTACAATGAGTTAATAGTTGTAGCCCGTCAATCATGCATATGTGTCATTCCTGCAGATGCCGACTGAAGTCAGCCCCAACCGCACTCCAGTACCAGTATGGAAAAGTCAAATGCAACAAAATGCCATTCTGAACTTTGTCACGCTCCATGCTTTTGTCTCCGTGACAGCCTGCTTTAGTTTCCCTGCTTGAGTTCCTGTTTAGCCTCTTATTTTTGTAGCTCTTCCTGTGTTGCATTCTTTTTCATTTCTTGGTTTTCACACCTGCTAGTGATTTGATTAACCCTATTTAGTTCAGGTGTGTGCACCTTCAGGTGGTTGGAGCATTGTCTTTTGTTTGCTGTTGGTGAAGCATTGCTTGCCATATTGTTTAATTTCTGTTGAGGTCTTTTTCCCCTGCCGCTGCACAACAGTAAGTATTATTATAACTTCCTTTCACCTGCATCCTAGTACCGTGTCTCTTGCGTCCTGGGGTCGTCGCTGCAATGCTCTCGCCGAACCGTGACAGAATGCTCCAACCACAAGATTACCCCGTGGAGACACGCAAAAACAATTTTTGGGGCAATATGGCTTCTTATTTTGAACGCATTCTCCTTGACTATGAGGCACCAGGAGGCCTCATGGAACAGGTGAGAAAGCTGAAGGCTGACATCAGGCAGCTGGACAAGCCTCCAGCCCCTTTGCCACCAGTCTGGTTCTTCAGGGGACATCTGGGATCTGTCCCTTGAGGGGCGGGCCAGGGTCGGCTGTGCCTTTCCATCCACACGGCACCTTCCTAGTCCAGCCGACCCGAGGCCCCTGCCCCTTGCATCAGCGCCACCTGCAACTGCCGCTCCAGCACCACCCGCAGCTGCCGCTGCAGTTCCGCCTCCCAAGGCCCCGTCCGCTGCAGCTTTGCCTCCCGAGGCCCCGTCCGCTGCAGCTCTGCCTCCCGAGGCCCCGTCCGCTGCAGCTCTGCCTCCCGAGGCCCCGTCCGCTGCAGCTCTGCCTCCCGAGGCCCCGTCCGCTGCAGCTCTGCCTCCCGAGGCCCCGTCCGCTGCAGCTCTGCCTCCCGAGGCCCCGTCCGCTGCAGCTCTGCCTCCCGAGGCCCCGTCCGCTGCAGCTCTGCCTCCCGAGGCCCCGTCCGCTGCAGCTCTGCCTCCCGAGGCCCCGTCCGCTGCAGCTCTGCCTCCCGAGGCCCCGTCCGCTGCAGCTCTGCCTCCCGAGGCCCCGTCCGCNCTTTGCCTCCCGAGGCCCCGTCCGCTGCAGCTTTGCCTCCCGAGGCCCCGTCCGCTGCAGCTTTGCCTCCCGAGGCCCCGTCCGCTGCAGCTCTGCCTCCCGAGGCCTCGTCTGCGACTACCGCAGCTATGCCTCCCAAGGCGCCGCCCGCTGCTGGCGCAGCTCCATCTCCCAGAGCACCTGCTCGGCTCATGTGCCGTCCCCCGTAGACGCCCCATCCTCCTCGCCATGCAGGCCGACCCGGCCGTCCCCCGCAGGGGTTCAGTTGGCTTCTCAGGACTTATCGTCCCGGTCGTCCCCCAGAGGGGTTGCGTTGGCAACCCACCACCGGTCCTCCCGCCACCCTTCCCTTTTTTGAGTTTGGACTTTGGATGTCTGGGATCCATCCTTGGGAAGGGGCTACTGTCCCGCTCCATGTTTTTGTCTGAATGACAGCCTGCTTTAGTTTCCCTCCTTATGCTTGAGTTCCTGTTTAGCCTCTTATAGCTCTTCCTGTGTGGCCTTCTTTTTCATTTCTTGGTTTTTGCGCCTGCTAGTGATTTGATTAACCCTATTTAGTTCAGGTGTGTGCATCTTCAGGTGGTTGGAGCATTGTCTTTTGTTTGCTGTTGGTGAAGGACTGCTTGTCATATTGTTTAATTTCTGTTGAGGTCTTTTTCCCCTACCGCTGGACGGCAGTAAGTATTATTAAAACTTCCTTTTACCTCCTCCCTGGTACCATGTCTCTCTGGGGTCGTGGCTGCAATGCCCTCGCCTAACCGTGACACTTTCTTACAAGAGAAACAGAGTTTTTCAGCCCTTGAAATAATGCTTGATAAGATTTATACATTTGTTGATAAAGTTTGTTACATTGCTATTTCTAACTTATGTGTATATTTGATACATTTTATAAATGTTGTTTGTTGTACAGAAATGCGTGACTTTTAATATAAAACGGATGTTCTGACGTATGCTACATAACATTGAAATAATGTAGAAATGTATGCTCCTTACTGTAGAGGAAGTTTGTTTGGACAATTAAATTAACAAATTATTTGGCATCACAGAGGTTTATACTAGAAGTACTTATACGGGGAAATGAGAGAACTGAAAACGTGTTGTTAATTCCAACTTCAAATGAAGCAAAACATGTTGACAAATCCCATATCCAATCTGAACAACGGACCGCAGATGTGAAATTTTTCTTCATGCATACACATAGAAATAGTTCAGCCTTCAATATTTGACAAAATAATTTTTCAATACAAAATAAAAAGAATAGTTGCAGACTTGCTCGGAACCAGTGAAGTGAGGATGTGTGGCCCAGTGAATTACATTGGCCTTCAGATTGTCAGAAGACTTTTGGGACTGACTCAGAGTAATGCTCCCTCAGCACTCAACCAAATGCAGCGGTGCAACACTAGTTCTACTTAATGTGATCTTCCTTGTCTTTCTGAGAGGAAAGTGCCACAGAGACAAAAAAAAGACTAGAAGTTAGATGACTCAGTGATGCACATACACACGTTCTCAACAATATACAGCCGCATGACAAAAATTGTGTGCGTGAACTGCTGCTGTATGAGACTCTGCTACCTTGCATATCTCAAGGTTTTCTCTCGCTCTCAGCTCCAAAATAAAACCGTCTCTCTGATATGATGGGATAACACACGAGAACAAATCAGTTATCACAATATCCAATTATCCACATTTTCTCTGTCACTTCTGAGACAAACACAGTTCACCCAGAGCTTGGAAACCTACTCAGTTAAAGTCTCCTGTTCGGGAACACGTTGCTTTTCTGGTGACATACATCCACAACAAAAGGCAAGTAAGATGAGAAGAAAAAAATTTCGATTTCCTAAAAATAAAGTAATAATTCAGATTGTTATATTTTTACTTGCACGTCTACATCGTTGCACTTTACTACTATCGTTGTAGAATATTACACTGTATATTAATTTATGTATCTCATTTGTATTATTTTTATATATCATTTATTTTAGGGTTGTCACAAATACCAGAATTTCGATAGTCCATACCAACACCGATGTGATTTCCACAATTCTGTAAAAAACACAGAACCCATGTGTCATGATTTGTATTGCTGCTCTGCTGCCGCCTGTCTTCTGTTTGTTTCAGTGCACTGCTGGTCCTCCAGAGGCGGAGCAACCCATGCACACCTGTCTGCAGTCGGCCTTCCTAAGTCTTGTTGAGCTAATTATTTTCATTTCAGTACATTCCAAAAATACATTTGAAGTTCTTTTAATATGGAATTCTACTGTACATACTTAAAGGCTCAACGCCCCTGCTGATCTTCTTTTTCCTTTTCGATTTTTGTTTTGGCCCCGTGGTTGTAGTGTGCCGGGTTGCAATTTGAGACCTCTGCTTTACCATGTAAAAGAAAATAACAATGAAAATAAACTCAGGGACTGTCAGAAAGCATCTCCTGATGTTTGTATTGTTTACATAAGGGAGCAAAAAGAATATTAGAAGCCTCCAAGTCTTCAAGCATACTAAAATGGCTCTCAAGCCCAAATAACGGAGGGTATACTTGGGTCATGTGTAATATGACAGTCTTCCGTGTTTTTGTCATTATCTTATTTTTTCCTGTTTATAGTAAATCTATATTCCATTTTCCATCCATTATTTTCTATATCGCTTATCCTCACTAGGGTTGCGGATATGCTGGAGCCTATCCCAGCTAACTTTGAGCGGGAGGCGTGGTACACCCTGGACTAGTCGCCAGTCAATCACAGGGCAGACAATCATTCACACTCTAATGGACAATTCAGAGTCGCCAATTAACCTAACATGCATGTTTTTGGAATGTGGGAGGAAACCTGAATACCCGGCTATTATTTGGATATATATTATATGATAATATTATATATTATATTTGATATATACTATATGGCTGCACTGACCTTTTACCTCAGAAAACACAGGTCACCAACACCAGCAGATGGCATGGCACAGGACATCAAGCAACGTGGACTTTGTGCCTCTCTTTTCTGCCTCCAGACTCCGGGAACTTGATTTCAAAAAGAAATGCAAAATTGACTTTCATCATAGAACATAACTTTGGACCACTCAGCAACAGACCAGTCCTTTTTGACCTTAGAACAGGTGAGTCGGTTCTGATCCTGTCTTTTGTTCAAGAGTGGCTTGACACAAGGAATATGACAGCTGAAACCAATGTCTTGCATACGCCTGGGCATGGTGGCTCATGAAGCACTGACTCCAGTTGCAGTCCACTTGAGTTGGTTGGAGTAAATCTCCTCCACATTTTGGGTTGTGTTACACATTCCTCATGAGGGTGTGGTTATCCTACTGCTTTTACACTTTTTTTTTTTTTTTACCACATATTGTCCTTCCCTGCGACTTTGTTATTATGCTTGGACACAGTGCTCTGTGAAAAGCCAGCTTCTTTACCAATTACCTACCAAGAAAAGCACTAGCTATTGGCTGACCTAGAAGTCGCTAGATGTTGTCAACGAGTAATCTGCAAATGATTTGCAGTTGATGTCGTAATAGACTAGGAGAAAAAAAGCATAACCTCGTATGGGAGACAACAAAAGTGAGTAAAAACTCCTTAATTCTGAACTACAAATAAACTTCATTCTTGGTTTGTTATTCTACACTTTATCAAAATAAAATAATCTTAATATTTTATCTCAGCCAGCGCCTCTCAACCTCTAGTCAGCGTAATAATTACATCTGAACTTGCCTTCAGCCTCCAACTTTTATCTTGCAGTTAGGACTTCTTGTTTAACTTTCTCCCATCACACGTTCTGACAGTGACAGGTAAGTGACTGAGTCTGCATGAGGATTGTGTAGAATCTAGACACAGAGGTTACGATACGAATCAAAACCAATATATTTATTAAAAAAAAACGATTCGATGCAGAATACAAACAATTCAATTTGATTTGATTCAATTCTACAGTTAATGTTTGTTGATGTAGATATTAATTTTACATTATACATTTTAAAATTAAAATCTAAATGTAATTTAAATTAAATTACATTTAATAATATTTTTGGTTAAATACTGTTTGCAATGACAATAAACATCAATTCATCTATTGGTATAAAATATCAATCCATCCATTCATTTTCTAAACCACTTATCCTCATTACGGTCGCGGGTATGCTGGAGCCTATCCCAGTTGACTTTGGGCGGAAGGCGGGATACACCCTGGACTGGTTGCCAGTCAATCGCAGGGCAGACAAACAACCATTCACACTCGCATGCATGGGGAGAACATGCAAACTCCACACAAAGATGCCCAATGGAGATTCGAACCCTGAACCTCCTGACCCTGAGGCCAACATGCTACCCACTCAGCCACCTTGCAGCCCCTTTATCCCATTTTTCAAAATAGACATTTTTTTATCAGTTTTAATCACTGGTTCCTCTGAGGAACCAGTGTTCCTCAGAGGGAGCCCACTGCATAATCAGAATCAGAATTAGAAAAACTTTATTGCTATTGTAAGTGAACAATTCACGAACTAGGAGTTATGGGTTATGTCGAGCATTCATTCATTCATTTTCTATGCCGGTTATCCTCATTAGGGTGGCTGAGGGAAGTCCCATGAATCAGCGCCCTGGTGGAGGTGGTCTGATGGGTTCCTGGTGCAGTTTGCTCCTGTGATAGTGTTTCCTCACCTTTGTAGTCTGTGCTCAGCAATATTTAATTAAGGGCATTGTTTCTAACTCTGTAGGACAATTTGTGTTGAATTTCATTTGCAGGAAAAACACTGTATAAATTCAGTACCTCACCAGCCATGAACCTCACTGCAAGGCACTGATAATAGCATTACAGGACTGATGAAAGAATTGTGACTGAAATAGGTTGGTACAGTACAAAGCTGTGCAATAATATATGTACTTAGAGTGAACAACATTTGGACAATCTGCCCCACTTTTCCTCTCAATGTCAGCACAGATGATTATCACTGAAGATGATTATCTTCACTTCCCAATCCGTAACATTAGCTGTTTTGTGTTTCGGCTGGAAATCATTGATCACAGGCAAAGAGGGGACACTAGAGTTGGGACAGCCTAGTGATTTAAGTCACATCGGATAGAGGGCACATAGATAATTGGTTGTCTGGCCCTATAGCCATGTGGCACAGGCTGTTATCTTCTGTAGGGAGATAAACTAGAGGGCAGCACACAATGATAACAACCAGCCTGACTATCAACAGATGAGATGCAAAATGAACCCCCTTCGCACCCACATACCCCTAAACCAACCACCCACCCCAGCCTCACACCTACCTTCTCCCATCGCCCTGTCTTTTTGCCTGTTCAAATGAGAAGTCAAGAGTTTAAGTGGACTGAAAAACATTTAGCAGAATGCTTAATTGTTTTTTTTTCTTGCCTGTCTGCCGATCCTGTTACCTATTGTAAAGGATAATCAATAAGGCAAAAAGCAAGTACTGTTTTCACTTACCATTCCTACTATTACATCCTAAAGACACATCTTCCCCTTTACTAAATCCCTTGCACTTTTCAAAGGGGTTGGGTGTAGTGGAGGTCTCATTCAGCATTCTAAAGATAATGTAAAAGGGATGCCCGTGTTCATCTGAAACACGGAGAGCCTGTCTTCAATGAAAAACCTCACATTGTGTCAAATGTATTGCATTTTTCCAAGGAGACCAAGCTGACCTTGGGTGTTTCCAAGCAGGAAAAGGACACATCAGGCAACACTACAAAGAAAAACGAGAGCATTTACGCTATGACAAGATGAGGAAACGAATGCAACCATTATGTGACCAAGAATTAAGGAAGGAAAGATTACCATCCCATAATACTATAGCCACGTATAGTTATCCATCCGTCCATTTTCTATTTCGCTTATCCTTACTAAGGTCTCGGGAATATGCTGAGGCCTATCCGAGCTAACTTCAGGCGAGAGGTGGGGTACACCCTATACTGGTGGTATTTATAGTTATTAATTCCATAAATACTAATTATAAGTTTCCACTTTAGAGTTTTGGAATGGGCCGCACGGTGGCTGAGTGGTTAGCACATTGGCCACACAGTCAAGAGATCTGGAAGACCTGGGTTCAAATCTCCGTTGGGCATCTCGTGTGGAATTTGCATGTTCTCTCCGTGCGTGTGTGGGTTTTCTCCGGGTACTCCGGTTTCCTCCCACATTCCAAAAACATGCATGTTAGGTTAATTGGCGACTCTAAATTGTCCATAGGTATGAATGTGAGTGTGAATGTTTGTATGTCTTTGTTTGTCTATATGTGCTTGACTGGCGACCAGTCCAGGGTGTACCCCGCCTCTCGCCCAAAGTCTGGTAGGATAGGCTCCAGCATCCCCGAGACCCTAATGAGGATTAGCGGTATAGAAAATGAATGAATGAATGAGTTTTGGAATGTTAAACACTAAGTTTCCAGTTTCTTATGCAATGAGTAGCCGTGTCATCTAAATAGCAATAATAGTGGGCAAGTCTTTTAGACTCACGACGTTGTTGTTCTACTCCCCTTCTATTTCCATTGTTGCATAGAACTGGTGATTTTTTTTTTTTTTAGACCAATCCACAACACGCATATGTTTTGCTCCAGCCATTATTTACAATATCCTTTGGTTGGGACAAATGAATGCCAAAAACTGGTATGATAAAGACTGATTTTTGTGGTTGTTGGTAGTGTTGATACCTTTCACACCTTGATAATGGAAATACAAAAACTTCCTCTACACAATGACTGTCTATCCTCTTCTCGTTCTAAATATCTCTCAAAGCCCATTTCTTTAGACTCACAGAGCTCTAAGGCTATGACCAGACATGCAGCATTCACATAAAAACAACTTCACATCTATTCTTGCTTCTCGATGTGCCCAGGTGAAAGCATGGACGTCTATGCAGCTAATTTAGGGAAGCTAGTGGATGAGGCTTTCCCCAACTGTAGTGAGGGAGACCAAACGGAATAAACTGGTAGATTTTGTAGATTTCCTGGACTTGACCTCTGCCTCAAAGAGAAATGTCAGGAGCAGAGAGCTTCGGATGTGGCGGAAGCCTTGGTCTCTGCTGGCCACGGCGACATTGCTCGAGAGACTTTAAGAAGTGACTACATCTGCCCCCCTGTTAAAGTACCTGTCAGTAGGGGTGAGGCCACCCAGGTAAACGCTATCTCAGAGGAAGCTGGCTGGCAGCGCACCATGGAAGTACTTGCAGAATACATGAAGGAAGGAAATTAGGAAAGACATTACAACACTTTTGGCATGAATGAATGGATGAAGTACAGTGGTCAAAGCATCCAGGTCTCCTCCTCCAGCCCTGGGCAGTGTGCCAATGTGGAGGCCGGGGCTGCCAGTCCCTGCATTTCTGGATTGAGCCACGAGGGCATTTGCCTATTACAGGACGGAGTGTGCGACGTGATGAGCAATACACCAGACCCGATCGCCGCAATCCATCTCCATGCATGGACCGCACTGCTTCTCACAATGGGCGGGGCCAAACCCTGAACAAGCTAACCAACTTCGACGCCTTGGGGTGAGGTTTCTCTCCCCAGCTCACCAGGATCCCGCCAACTCGCCGGGAGACCAGATGTAGCTGGCCTCATAGCCCAGACACCAGCTACCATATTGCAGTGGCCTTCCAAGGAGGTAACCTCCACACCTTCCCAAAGTCAGGTTGCTACTTGTTCCCTGCCTACAGAGTAACGCTCCTCACAGTATGTGCGAAGGAGCATTGAAGGCACTAAACTTTAATTTTCTGATAGACTCTGGTTCTGGCAGCATGTACTTTCCATGTACTTTGCAAGCACACCCGAACCGCCATTCTTGATCTGGACTTCCTAACGGGCACCATGCGCTGTTGGACTTTCCCTCTGGTAGCCTGCAGCTGTGGGGGGTGGATGTTAACTTGCTGAGCAATAAAGAATTGATTCTGGTATGCTGTAATGTGTCTCTCGCATCTGTTCTAACACTCATTGGGGGAAATGTTGGTCCTGGTCCGCGTCTATCCCATTGGGCCAGTTGACCACATCCCTGAGTATTTGTTGCACCGAGTCTAACCCATAAAGTAAGAGTGAGTGTGTAGTAGCCCCCCCCCAACACACACACACACCACAAACTCACTAGAAAATTGTGCTATTATAGTCCGACTGCTGATCCCTACAAGCCAAAGCTTGACGCTGCAAGAGGGCACCTATCTCGAGGAGTTCTCCTTTGAGACTGAGAGGGACCTGGTGACGCCTCCAGCTCCCATTCCTACGGTATCCCCAGTGGCTGCAACTGAAATGATGCTCAATTTGTCATTTTTAACACCTACAAAACAATAATTGGTAAATGTACCCTGACCAAACACTGCATTAACACTGTTGACCACCCACCTTTGAGACAATGTGCCTACCGGACTACCAGATGGACAGACAAGTGGCTACCCTGCTAGATGATGGCATACATTAGGAGATCTGCAGCCCATGGACTCACCTGTTGTTCTTGTAATGAAACAGAATAGTGAGTGGAGGTTCAGTATTGATTATAGACATTTAAACAGCATCACAGTGACTCACGTGGATAACCCTCTGGAGGCAATGGCAGGGGTTCTGTTTCGTTCAGTACCATCGATTTGGCAGATCGAGGTGACTGAGGAAGATCGCCCGAAAACAGCTTTTTACCACAGTCAGGGACCTGTATCAGGTCAGGTCCCATGGTCTCAACAATTCAATCATCTGCCATCCGAGGGAATTGATGTGTAACAACGCTTTTACTGCGAATGTTCAGAACCAGCTTTTTTGGCCAAGTATGTTTACACAAACAAGGAATTTGACTCCAAAATCGGTAGAGAAGGCTTAAGAAAAGGAACAGAGCGATCGATCGATAGATAGATACTTTATTAAACTAATGTGTTGTTCAGCAGCCCACAGATAAAAAGACAGACAGTACAAACATTAAATAAGACAGAAGACAGACAGAAAGGAACATTTTGACAATACTTTTAAGGGCATTATATAATAGCATTACCTTCAAATTAGTGATCAAATAGGTTTTGAGGCTCCAAGTGGGTTTTC
This sequence comes from Oostethus manadensis, assembly GCA_024372805.1. NCBI lineage: Eukaryota > Metazoa > Chordata > Actinopteri > Syngnathiformes > Syngnathidae > Oostethus > Oostethus manadensis. The sequence goes on from QODF01000006.1 coordinate 1,403,326, forward strand.
ATTTCATGGAAACAGGCCAAAATATAATAATATTTTACAATATACTCACAAAAAGAGTTAGTAATAAGTGTAGTCGTGATGAGACATAGCATTGTATCTTGTAGTATTTAGTAAACATATATTACCATTCACAGATATGATATACAGGTGCTGCTCAATAAATTCTATTAATAAAAAGTTTATGTATTTCAGTAATTATATTCAAATAGTGAAACTCATACATTATACAGGTACATTGCACACAGACTGGTATAAGTGTTTATTTATTTTAATGTTGACAGTTATAACTGAAAGCTAATTAAAACCCCAAATTCAGTAGCTCAGAAAATTAGAATATTATAAAAAGGTCCAGTATTTAAGACACCTGGGTCCCATTCTAATCAGATAATGAACTCAAAATACATGCAAAGGTCTTTAAATGGTCTCTCAGTCTAGTCCTGTAAGCTACACAATCATGGGAAATATTGCTGACTTGGCATTTGCCCAGAAGATGATCATTGACACCTTGCACAAAGAGGGCAAGACACAAAAGGTCATTGCTAAAGAAGCTGGCTGTTTACAGAGCTCTGTGTCCAAGCATATTAACAGAGAGTCACAGACAGACAGACAGACAGACAGAGGGATAGATTATAATATAGCTTTTATTAATTATATATAATATAGCTCTGTCTTCCTTGTCTTTCTACTCATTTTGGACATGTGGAATTGTGATATGTGATGTAAACCTAAAGGACAGTGAGAAAAGAATGTTCAGATAAAGAAAAATCATCATCATCATTATCATCAATAGGTCCCCTGATGAACAAACCATGTGGCATTTGTTGTGCTATTTATTAATCTGTAAAACTTGCTTGTCCATTCAGCACTTAACCAACACCGATATCAACCAAGGCCAACATTGGCAACAGCTCTTCCAACAAACTAGTGTCAGGTCCCATCTTGTGCAATGAATAAATACATTATGCTTATATTACGGTGATGTTACTTTATGCATTTTTCATATAAACACACACTGTGGAAAATAAGACCAATATTACAATATAGAATACGAATTATAAGTGCCATATTTATTCAAAACATTTTGTTTCAACAAGTCATTAAAAAATCATGACCAGTCGTGAAGTAAAATAAGTGAAGCATGACACCGCAGACTTAATATATTCATGCATAATAATCCAGTTAAATGATGCTGCCAACGACAACATTTGGAAAGCTATCAGAACAAAGTCAAGTTCAGTGTGAAACTCTGGCCTAATACAAGCAACACATCTCCTGCCGCTTATTATTTTGTTGCAGGTAAGACAAGTCCGAGGGATTCTTTCTGAGGTGTGATATTAGATTAGAATTATTAAATAGACCCCCTTGCAGCACTTTACGTTCTTTGCCTATTGCATATTTACAATCTGAGACCAAAGTTGGAAATAAATCCAGACCACGGACATACTAAGCTCGTGAGCTTGTTGCTATGCAGAGCACGTCGCTCACGCTCCGATATCGTTATTGGTAGAAATTGTGCTACAGATACAGTGTGATACAAATAAAAGGCATCATGCACACCTACAAAGACGGAAAGTGAGTAGAAATTCAAAGGATGTCACGACTACACCCTTTTGTAAGCATTACTCTGTTTGTGAGAGAGTGCATAGTAATGGTTTTTTGCTTGGCTGGGTACTTGACATGGGTGTCTTTTTGCGGCTGAGGAGTGTGGGGAGGAGACCTTTATTATTGTCATTTCCTCTGAGTTCCAATGTGTGTCTGCTAATTGATTAGCTTTTCCCTTTCAGTTTGTTTCCTAAAACAATACAGCAGATGAATTCATTCATTCATTCGCCCAGCGGGGATTATTTCCATTGCCATCATTGACCATCTATTTGTATACCAGCGTCTTTTCTTCCGATTTACTTGTTGAGTGTTAGTTTTCAAGTCGCAAATGGCAAGTCAAGTAACAAATACAGTACCTTACTGCCCACTCAGCTTCAAGTACTGGACCTTCAATAAATATGTTAGAATTTAGTTTTCTTTGCCAATGTTTTTTGACTCGATTGACATATGTAAGCACACATGCAATTCTCATCCTTGTGGCCCATATTGATTCTCAGATAAGCCCTCATGCATAGTCAAAGCCAGCTACCACCATCTCTCTCCAATCAATAGCTATTTCAACAGAAAAGCTTCACCCCAACAATTCATAATAAATGAAGAACTGCAATATATACACCTGACCTCTTTGTTACGCCAGTGCTGATCTGAACATGATTATAACAGCTAAAATCAATCAGGGTCAAGTTCACATGAATGTGAGTTGAATTATGCCAATTAAATTAGTTAAGGCATTGTATTTTTGTCCATGGCACATGCCAATTCAATCGCAGAAATTCTGATCAAGTCGAAACACCACACAACCTTGGTTGTCCCCACGGTTTAACAAGATAGAGGGGCATTCAATCAGTAATTGTCTGTGCCGCTAACTGGGTTATGCCAATCACATTCATACCTAACATGACCTTTTTGGAGATGTGGGAGGAAACCGGAGTACCCAGAGAAAACACAGAACATGCAAACTCCACACAAATATACCCGACAGAGATTTGAACCCACAGATTTGACTGTGGGTTCAACATTCCACATGCTAACCACTTGTCCACTGTGCAGCACATACACTAATTGGATCAAATGAACACACCTTCACCTTCACACTTTTTCTGTAACTAAGGTGGGTTATACATCTCGACCTGTGTGCTGGCTACGTGCAAATGGTGAAACCGGCAAGAGACATGCATGTGGTCTGCACAGATGATCAAACTCACAGACAGCACGCAAACTGGTAGAAGGAAAATTGGGATGCATATTATTTTCTGCGTGCATGCAGGAAAACCTTGCACGCAGCCAGTTTGCAAGGACAAGGCAGGGGAGGAGTACGTGTTTAAAGTTAAAAGTATATTGCGCACATTGCCCAGCCACAGCAGTAGCTCCTACCGTGGCGGGCGACGCCTCCAGCCTCACCCAACCTCTGTGGACTCACGGTGGCTGCTCACGTAGCGTATCCAACATTAATGCGCCATGCCCGGCCATGACGGGCGGCTCTTTCCACAATATTCCCTGGTTTTTCCCAGTGATGATAACCGTAGGTGCCAAACGCGCTCACAATCTAAAAGCTACTAATGTACTGGAAGCGGCAAGCACGCAGGTGTCACGAATCACTTCATAAGTATGACACGCTTGCGACTCCTCTGATTACCAACATCCTCTACGTGCTGGCTACAGCTAAGAAACTTTCCAAAAATTGTGGAGCCCGTGCGTGAGGCAACACGTACGTCGGGCTGTAAGGCCTGCTAAAGTCTTGTCAAACAGGTCCTATTTTATGAAAAGAAAAAAAATCAAAATGCAGTCATTGCATTTGTCAAATTTAACAGATGGTTGCACTGTTTAAATTAAACTGTATTCATTTTAAACTCAATTTTATTTGGTAAACACGAAACAGCGCTTGTAAGAACTGGAACATTTAAAGCCTTAGACTTGAATTGACTTGTCTTTTCCTGATTTGGCACTTGACTTGAACTTGCGCATTTTTACTGGAGACTCGGGATTAAAGACCTGAGTCGTACAATGGAACCTCGGTTTGTGTCATTAATTTGACCACTCTAATTTGACTTGGTTACCGGTCGATAACCAAATGGATTTGTCCTATAAAAATTATGTCAATGTCATGTGTGCCCCACTTTGAGAACCTAGGTTGTACGCTAATCGGAGAATCCACGCAAACCAAGTCCAAACAGTGGAGTCACTTTTCCGAGTTACCGCTGATGGAGGTTCCACTGTACTTCAGGCTGGCAACACACTGACTTTCTCCCACCTGTTTATTTGAAAATTACTAAAATTCATGACTCTTGTTAACATGCCATCCTGTCTCCTACTACTATTGAGGTCAGAGATATTGAATACTAGAGTCTAGTTACTATTTTGTTCTTTACAGTATCAGTTTCAAAATAACCTAGCACACCAGATGGTGCTTAACAAATACATCTAAGAAAAATCCTGTACCAAGTCTTGGAGAGTGGAGAAACTGTCTGTCACCTCTTGCCAGCCAATCAGATCAACAAAACATATGATGAGGTAGGCGTGCGCTGCCATAAAACATACTGTTGACACGCTGCCTCGTTCTCATGCTGTGGCCAACTGACAGTAAAGACATCCTTCCCATCAAGAAAAGCCTTCAGTGCTGTTCTTTGCTATTAAGGATGCACAAACAAATGAGGCCATCACCTTAAACAATATGACAGAAAGGTGCACACCGCATAACAAAGTAACCTTTAAACAACTTTTAAGGTACTGCAGACAGAGTATGGCAAAGTGACATCAGGTGTTGCTGTCCCCTGACTTTTGGTTGACATTTCAGACACAGCACAGTCGTTCCTTGTTAATCGCGGTTGCTTGGTTCCCGACTTGACCACGGAAAGGGAATTTGCGCAAAATAGGATGGGATGTTAATAAATGGAATATTTTTGTAGTTAGAGCATAGACAACATGTTCATGACTTTCGAAATTCATAATTTAACTATTATTAGAGCCACGTGGACATGATAAAAATACCTTTACACAGGTTTTATTGCAGGGACATGAGATGGGCTAACTACGCAGCTTCCAAATGATTTATTCTAAACTTAAGAAAGGGTTTCAAAAAGGGTTGGGAAAGAAAGACAACATAAGAAGCGGAAAAGAAAAGCCTTCACCATGGAAGTGAAAATGATCATAGATTTGAGAGGAGAAACACCCACCGATATTGGCAGCACTGTTGCTATCAAAGGGACCGTTTGCATTTTTTTTACATGAAGTTGTATGGGGCCGCACGGTGGATGAGTGGTTAGCACATTGGCCACACAGTCAGGAGATCTGGAAGACCTGGGTTCAAATCTCCGTTGGGCATCTCTGTGTGGAGTTTGCATGTTCTCCCCGTGCGTGTGTGGGTTTTCTCCGGGTACTCCGGTTTCCTCCCACATTCCAAAAACATGCATGTTAGGTTAATTGGTGACTCTAAATTGTCCATTAGAGTATGAATGTGAGTGTGAATGGTTGTTTGTCTATATGTGCCCTGCGATTGACTGGCGACCAGTCCAGGGTGTACCCCGCCTCTCGCCCAAAGTCTGCTGGGATGGGCTCCAGCATCCCCGTGACCCTAATGAGGATAAGCGGCATAGAAAATGGATGGATGAAGTTGTATGACATTCCCATAATTAGTGCAACACATCAACAGTGACATACCCCCCAATTTGCCCCGAGAGTCCAGTTCTAGTCGTATTTTAGTGATGAAGAACGTAGATCCGGTAAGTTGCTGAGCTCACGCGAGTAAAGCATTCTGCTTCTCAAAACAAAATGCATTCAAAAGAGTAATACATTTGCAGGACAACCATGCCTCCCAGGAAACAGTTCAGCTTTACTTTTCTTTTCTGTCATATTAACCATCTACTGTCCATTCTTGTGTGTGTGATGAAGATGACTGCAACAAGGCTATGACATGACAGTGGAAGAAATGCGTGAATTGCAGCCGTCAGCCGTTAGCCCACATTGATAAGACAGAAGAGAAAAGTAAAGGCGAGCGATTCGGTCTGATTTATTCAGGGAGGCATGTTTGTCATGCAAATGTGTTACTCCTTTGAACGATTATTGTTTTGAGAAGTCGAACGCTTTGATTGTGTGATCTCAGCAACTAACCAGATCTAGGTTCTTCATCACCAAAATCCGACCAGAAGTGGACTCATGGGACAAATTGAGGTTTAAGTCACTGTTGATGTATGGGGATGTCATACAACTTCATGTAAAAAAACGCTCGACTATCACAACTATCATTAAGGATAAAGATCCTATCCTTCAGCATGTTATAGCATCTGCTCCCATGAAAGCAACAACAATTACAAAGCAGCTCACTAGTGTTATTATTGTCTTATTTGTTTGTTTACCTCTTTTACTTCTTCTGCTCAATTAGTCACATAGTAAACATAGTCTTCTCTCTTTTTTAATGTATTATTGTTTAATTCAGTTCTTATATATATATATATATATATATATATTTACTGCTCAAAAGAATTAGAGGAAAACTTTGAAAAAAAAATCAGATCTAAACAGCGGGGGTGTGGGGATGATCTTGAATATCTTTCCTGATAATAAGTAGGTGATCTATTAGTAACAAAATGATGCCACATAATTTGATAGAAATGAAATGATCACCCTGTAAAGGGGGGAAATCAAAGACACCGCAAAAATGAAAGTGAAAAAATGATGGTCCATTTTGCCAAATGTCATTGTAGCAACTCAAAATGATTCTCAGTAGTTAGTGTGGCCCCCAATTGCTTGTACGCATGCCTGACAACTTAGGGGCATGCTGCTAATAAGACAATGGATGGGGGATCTCCTCCCAGATCTGGACCGGCCATACACTGAGCTCCTGGACAGTCTGAGGAGCAACCTGGCGGCCCCGGATGGACCTAAACATATTGTTCCAGAGGTGTTCTATTGGGTTTAAGTCAGGTGAACGTGGGGGGCAGTCAATGGTATCAATTCCTTCACCCTCCAGGGACCGCCTGCATACTCTAGACACATGAGTTTGGGCGCTGTCGTGGACCAGGAGGAACCCAGGTCCCACTGCACCAGCGTAGGTTCTGACAACGGGTCCAAGGATTTCATCCCGATACCTAATGGCAGTCAGAGTACCATTATCTAACAGGAAGAGGTCTGTATGTCCTTTCAGGGATATGCCTCCCCAGACCATCACTGACCCACTACCAAAACGGTCCTGCTGAATGATGTTGAAGGCAGCATAACGTTCTCCACGGCATCTCCAGACTCTTTCATGTCTGTCGCATGTGCTCAGGTTGAACTGGCTCTCATCGGTGAAGAGCACAGGTCACTAGTGGCATAGTTAACAATTCTGCTGGTCTGTGGCAAAATGCTGGGCAGTGAGCACGGGGCCCACTACAGGACGTCGGGCCCTCAGGCCACCTTCATGGGGCCTGTCTCAGATTGTTGGTCAGAAACATTCACACCAGTGGTCTGCTGGAGGTCATTTTTTAGGGCTCTGGCAGTGCTCATCCTGTTCCACCAGATACCGATCCTGCTGAGGGTTTAAGGAATTTCTACGGTCCTGTCCAGCTCTCTTGGAGTAACTACCTGTCACTTGATATCTCCTTCATGCTCTAGAGACTGTGCTAGGAGACACAGCAAAACTTCTTGCAACGGTATGTATTGATGTGCCATCCTGGAGGAGTTGGACTACTTGTGCAACCTCTGTGGCGTCCAGGTATCGCACCATGCTATCAACAGAGATGTTGATCCAAGCCAAACGAAAAACTACAGCAGTACAAAGTCATTCAGTAAAAAAAAATTTAAAAAGGGATGAGGAGTCAGTGGCCTCAACCTGGAAAAACATTCCTGTTTTGTGGTCTGTCTCATTGTTCCCCCTCTGATGCATCTGTTGTTGATTTCATTAACAACAGAGCAGCTGAAACGGATTAACAACCCACTCTGCTACTTAACTGACCAGATCCATATCCCAGAATTTTGACTGATGGGTTACTATACAATGATGAAAAAGTGTTCCTCTAATTTTTTGAGCAGTGTATATTTGCACACAGTGTAGGAACATAACTCGTATGTAACCTGTGGACCACCTGTATTTGTTAGATTTGAGCAGTGGTTTTCAAACTTGGGGGCGTGGGGCTACCATGATTGGTTTGGTTGGAAGGGGGGTGCTACAAATAATTTTATTTCCAAAAGGGGGGCGCGGCAAAAAGAGTTTGGTAACTACTGGACTAGAGACACAACACAAGCAAAGTATACTTTGCTGGTTTACAATAAAACTTTTGAGTAGTGATGTCCCCGCCCTTGGTATGTGGACCATGCCTTGTTGGAGCAAATTAGTGGGTGGAAGCACTATTCACCTATGTACTTAATGAGCTGAATAGCCTTTGTACATACTGTAAATAATTGCTTTTTTATTATTTCCATCTCACTTTCAATGGGATACCATCACAGTTTGCACCCTCACAACATACTATGTTTTGTTTATTACAGACCCACCAAACTTTAGTTGTACCTGCACAACGGAATGGTCAGAACTTAGCCAAGCCGAGTCTATAAGATGAAGTTCAACTATGAATAGACTATTAGGCTATGTTCACACTGCAGGGTATGATTCCCAATTCAGATTTCTTGTTTAATATCCGCTTTTAATGCGGTTATTCAAACTGATGCGATTTGTAATGTAAACGCAACGTGCCTGGAAAGTGACGTGCATGCGCAGAAGCATGACGTCGCCCGCATTTTTGGCTGGTATCGGCGATACTAAGTTAATACTATGTGCAGACTCATTTAATGTGTCTGTTAGATTTAGTGTTAGAAGTAGTGTATAGTATTTCAAATTAGAGCATAAAGAATACACATCACAGTGAAGTGAAGTATATACTGAGTAAGTGGGGTGATTTATAAAATACCCAAGCTAAAACACAACATAAAAAAAAACAAAGAACAAAATCATATACAAGAAGTATCAAAAGTATCACTATTTTGATTTCAGAATCGACTTTAGATCAGGAAGCTGGTATCTGCGGTATCGACATTTCTGTATCAATCTGCGCATTAGTAGCGTGCTCTCCTTAACGCATTTGTGGCAGTTTCAAGGTTCTTGTGCAACGGTAGTCAATATTTTCTCAATCAAATGATTCAGAGTAGAAGATTAAGGAGAAACATGCCAAGAATTTTGGTATGGAAGTTTGCAGACCACTTATTACCACGTCGGTTCCAAGGTGTGTGTGGGTTGATGTGGCACGACAATGCCGACAGCTGCTTCACTAACACCCTATAAAAACGACGTATATGCTGGCTAGATGCCACCTGAGCGTTCACACTGCATTCACATCGCATACATACTGAGATCCACATACGAATGAGGCCTGAGTCGCATTTGAAAAAATCGGAATTGGCTATGTTCACACTGCATGCGACATATACGATGTGGATATGAATCGGATATGTATATGATGCGACTGCAGTGGGAATGCTCAGGTCGCATATATCCAACATATACGTTATGGAAAGACGTGCATTGCTGTGGAAAGGTGTAATGGAAAGGCGTAGTTTATCATGCAAGACTTGTATTAATGTATTCAGCAATGTAGGCAAATGTTCTTCTCATCCGAAAATGATTTTTTTATGGTGTTATTGAAGCAGCTGTCCGCAATGTCTCACCACTCCACCCACCTTGGAATAGATGAGGCAACAAGTCTACAAACTTCCATACAAAAATTCTTGCCATCTTTCTTCTTAAATTTCTAAACGGAGTTATTTGGTTGAGAAAATATTGACTCCCGTTGCATAAAATCTTTGAAATTGCCACAAACGCGTTAAGGAGAGCATGCTAGTAATCTCCGATACCAGCTCTTCAAATGATCAAATGATCAAATGTAAAGTCTATTCTGAAATCAAAATAGTGATACTTTTGACACTTCAGGTATATTATTTTGTACTTTGCTTTTTCTGATGTGTATTAGCTTGTCTATATTGTAAATCACCCCACTACCTTAATACACTTCACAGTTTAAAACAAATCAGTAAATTACTATTATGTCTTATATTATTTATGCTATGATTTGAAATACTGTACATTATGTTTGCAAATGTACCAGACACATTAAATGAATTTGAAACATAGTATTGAATTGTTATCGCCAATAACAACGTGAATTTGACCCGGTATCGAATCAGACATGACATCAATGGTATCGCACATCACCGGAGCACACACCGCAGCAGACTTTACTTCCGTGAACACACGAAAATGCGAGGGATGTCGTGCTTCTGTGCATGCACATCACTTTCCATGCGCGTTGCGTTCACATTACAAATCGCACTTGTTTGGTAAAATGAACAACCGCATACAAAATCGGATTAAAAACAAAATATCCTAATTTGGGAATCCTACTGTGCAGTGTGAACATAGCTTTAGATTTATGAGATGAAACACTGACACTGATGAAAATAGTATAATTATTTATGCAATTGGCATATTTTATATGGCTGTAGTTTGCTAAAATATGCAGCTACCAAGGGTAGCCAAATAATATTTTCACACTAAGGCAATTCCCAAGTGAAGTGCTCTTTCGACAAACAGTGCATTATTTTGCAAAATACCAAGACATTATAATTATATTCAAATGACTTACAAACGACTCACAAGGTTAAAGCTTAAGGTTTTGTTGTTTCACTACAATTTTCCCCATGACCGCTCATCGTCTCAAAGGCACATCCTGAAAAGCAATGGTGTGCACCAAATAGTAGGGTTAATTATATGTAAGCTCAAAATCAGTTGAATAAAGTGACATTTACTTAACGGGATGTACTTTTTAATTATAAAAGCGCTTGTATTTATTTCTATACGGCGCTTCTGTTCTGGGCAGGTGTTGCAGGTACTGGTTGGGCACCATTAGACAGCTTAAATGCTCCCTCTGTAAACAGGATATAGAAATGAGACACAGCCAACTTCACGTCTGTCCGTCGTCTCGCTAAGCAGAACGGGGAAGTTCGCCAAGCAGACCGACTGAGGTAAAGCTTTCGGAGCCGGGCAAGTCGGCACTCTGCCCCCTACTGGCGACAGCCCATAACTACCGCCCTTGTGTACAAAATAAACATTTTTTGTGTACAAACATGGTGGAAACAGATTTGCTGCCTACCCCGATGTTGTCAAAATATTCAATTATAAAACATACAATTGTGACAACACTTAAGTGGGTGTCACACAAGCATTGTAGGTGGAATGTATGTTGTTGGTACTTGATGTGTGTAGGGCATGAATGGTATCTGGGTGTAAATGATCGGGTGTGAATATGGCAAACAAATGGGTGAACGGTATGGCATTAATGAGTGACTAGGTGTATCTATAACCGGCATGAATGGTGTTGTATGTCCAACTGTTGCATTCTACTGTGTTGATGGTTCACCTAATGTCCCATATTTCCATGTTTCCTTTCACGAGCTGACCTTCTGACCTCTGAGTGAATGTGCTCTGCAGGAGGGGTCAAGGGTTGAGCTTCTGAACCAGAGCCTAGGTGTCGTTTATTTTCATGTTCTTTCCCAGGTGCAGTGGGTACAGGTAAGTTATTATTTTTAGCATCTTGTTCTTCTTCAACAACACTTGCTAAGTATCCAGGTACCGCCTGACTTCCTCTCCTTAAAGCTGCTGGTTCCCATCTCAGAACCTCTGAATCCCTGAGGCGCTCTGTTCTTTCTGCAGGTCCAGTAGCTTGAGTCACAATCGTCATCTGAATCACTTCCACTGTTCTCACTTGTCTCTACTTGTCTTTGTGTGTCTGCCGGTCTCTGCGGTTGTTGTCTCCGACATGCTTTCTTCAAGCCATTGTCATGTTGGGTGTCAGTGACAGGTAGGTCATTCACCAGCAACAGAAGATTGTGATGCGGTGTCCTGCATTTCTGTTTATCTCTGGTTTCAGGGCAAACGTACACTGGGTTCTCAGCGAGTTATCTTTTGACAAAGTATATTGTTTTCTCCCAGTATGACCTTAATTTCCCTGGTCTTCCTCACTCACTGAGGTGCCGGACCAGAACCCTGTCCCCTCGTTGCAGTACCACTCCTCATGCCTTCTTGTCATAAGTCACTTTTCCCCTCGCACTGGACTTTTTGCTATTCTTGCTGGCGATTCGATAGGCATCCGACATCTTTCTTGCCCACTTTTCCGCAAATCCTTTTGGTGAGTATGGGCCATTCTCTTCATCCAACCCAAACAGCAAGTCAACTGGGAGATGTGGATGACGACCATAGATGGTGAAAGAATGGTGAGTAGCCATTTTATTCACGTCTGGTACAGTTGTATGCGTGTATAACGTGCGGGAGGTGATCCTTCCACCACAGTTTCTCACCATAAGTCAAGGTCCATCTTGAGGATGGTGCGGTTCAGCCGCTCAGCCCGGTTGCCTTGTTGGTGGTACGGAGACGTCTGTGGATGGGCAATCCCTGACGGTCGTTGCAATGTCTGAAACAGATTGTTTTCAAATTCACGGCCCTGGTCGTGGTGTAACTTGGATGGATATCCAAACCGGGGTATGAAGTTGTTAAAGATTCTTTCAGCCGCTACTAGGTTGAATTCCTAACCCCCACAACTGGCTTCCAAATGTAAGTAATCAATAAACACCAGCTCTAAAGGGAAGTTGGATGTGATGCTACCCATAGGTGCTCGCGTGTGCTATTAGGGGGTCCAGTTTCCTGGACGCCGCCTGTGGCTGGGGGGGGGCTCAGGGTGGAGTGGGTCGGTTCGACTCCGGGGTTCAGCTGGCTGCAATGCCGAGGGGAGGGCCATCGTGTGTGTGTGCGCCGCGTATGTGAGTGTGTGTGTCTGTGTCTGGGAATAAGGCTGTGGCAGATACTGATGGGGTGGGGGGGCCGCTGTGGGATTCCCGGCGGCCAGACCTTGAGAGCACCTCATGTGACACATTACCTGTTACATGTACGTCATGACCTTGAAAGGTTGTATCAATTAAATCCCCTAACAATAATAAATGTGCCATACCAAAGTCCTCTGACTCCAATAAAGATTAATTGTTCATAAAACTGCAAATATAACAACCCTGCTTATCTGTTGACTTGAGATGAGATTTGTCCATACCTGCCATCGATGGCAGAGCCTTTGCAATCTGGAACAGTCAATCTGACGACCTACCGCCCTGCGTACAAACATGGTAGAAACAGATTTGCTACCTACCCCAATGTTGTCAAAAAATACAACTATAAAATATACAATTATGATAACACTTCAGTGCATACCACACAGGCATTGCAGTGATGGATGAACATCATGGTACCAAGGTTTTCTCAAGATGCTGCCCCACACTGAACACCACCGATTTAGGAAATGTAATAGAAGTTGTTTTGTAGAAGCAACACCAATTGAAACAAAAAAGATAAGTAATTTCTACAATTTGACTTCTTTGCTTTGGTGTTTTTCAAATCCCCCACAATCCAGTCGATGTGAATGGCTTCCAAAGTAAGTGGCGTGAAAGAGAAATATCCCTTTCCACCACTGCTCACAAGCACTCAGTGTGAGAACTGAGTGAGGGATTTGAGTCTGCTCTTTTGACAGGTTTAAACCCAGCCATCCAATCTTAATCCTATGGGCAAAATGCTCTCTTGCAAAGGATTCTGTCATCTGCTTTTAACCTCTGACACCAAAAGAAAAATTCACATTGAAGAATCACATCCCTGTTGTACTTCAATGTCCATATTCTTGCAACATACTCTAAATTCACCTCTCGTGTGGATGTTATGCAGTATCAATCCTGCAAGAATATGGCGTAAACGGTAATGCATTGTAATTAGAACAACATGTGTTTTTGGGTACTTGACTATAATATTTAAAAGGTTCTGGCTTTCCCAACAGCTGCTGTTCTATTTTGATACTCTTGGGAGGAAAACAAGGCTGAACTAAGACAAAATGCTGTGCTGTTGCGCATATCATTGAGACGTGGTTACATTTTCTCTCATTTGCTTTGGCACATTTCTCAAATCAGAATTAAAATACTCAAATCTATTGGTTAAATCGTCACATCATTTGCCACTCGTGCTCGTTTCTCATTTATTGAAGAAGCTGCAAATGTTTTAGCACATTAGTGATGGAAATTCCGGCTCTTTTTAGAGAGCCGGTTCTTTGTTTCTGTTTACTAAATAGAGCTTGGGAGCTCCTTTGGCTCCCAAGTGGCTCCCCAGATTTTTTAGTTGTTTGTTGATGTTTGTTATTGAATTATTTTTATCAAATTATGTGTATTGTAAGAAAGTAATTATTAATGTAAAAAATGCACAAGATCAAATGTTTATTACTTTAATTTATGTATTTAAATTCTCAATGAAGAGCTACAAAAAGATAGAGTTTAATATAATATTATACTATACAAGACCCATCTCAAATCTGCCTGCACATTTATAACTATTTACAATCAAACAACACATCAACAAAACAACACATGTAAAAGTGCAAAACAAAAAGAAAAAGCAGCATCCAGGTAACAGTTAACTGAAGATTGGCATACAAAAATTCCTGTGTGTGATGCGTGGTTAACCCCTACTAACCTGCATTGCATCACAGTTTAACAGAAAAAACAGACGAGAAAAAAAGAATCCGCTCTCAATTGGCTCCCAACAACGCAAATCACTTCCCGTTGATCATTTCAAAGAGCAGGTTCCACAGAGCCCAGTCGTTCGTGACCAACACATCGCAAACGATTATGTTCAATTCTCCCATGTTCAATTGATAAATTGTTGATCAAAATGTATTATGGTGGATCTCTGTTAAATAGTTTTACACACACAACATTTAGGTATTTTTATTTTATTTATTCATTCATTCTTTTTTTATGCCGCTTATCCTCATTAGGGTCGCGGGTACGCGGGTCGCTATCCCAGCTGGCTATGGGCGAGAGGCGGGGTACACCCTGGACTGGTCCCCAGGCAATCACAGGGCACTTTATTTTATTTATTATTGTTTTATTTATTTATTTATTAATGGACATCTGCAACCATTACAGATGTAAATATATTATAATACAACACAATTGCTAATTTCTATCAGTAGGTTTATCTGTAATGCGTCATATAATATAACATTATAGCCATTATAACCATTATACCAAGACTAAGGGGAATAAAGAGTGCCAACATAGAAGACAGTGACATCTTTGCAAATATCTAAACAGTCAGCTTCCTAACTATTGACAGGATGCTGAAGACACCAAATGAATATGAAACAACTGTACACTGTGAAAGGAACAAGTGAAGAAGTAATGCTTCCAGGAAGTGCATGTATGAACATGCAGTAGCTGTACCTCACAGTAAGCAGTACTACATTCATTCATTCATTCATTTTCTGTACCGCTTATCCTCATTAGGGTCACGGGGATGCTGGAGCCTATCCCAGCTGGCTTTGGGCGAGAGGCGGGGTACACCCTGGACTGGTCGCCAGTCAATCGCAGGGCACATATAGACAAACAACCATTCACACTCACATTCATACCGATGGACAATTT
>QODF01000006.1:1418651-1461892 GCA_024372805.1 Oostethus manadensis
TATGCTATGGCTGTAGAAAAGAAGATGCGATATTTGCTGTATACATTTAATGTAAATGTAGCTTTTTCGCAATGTACAAGAATTCAATTCGTAAAAGTCTTTACGTGTAGCATGTCATGGAATTGGATGCTTCGTCTACACGGATGAGGCTTCAACGTACCAAAACACAGAAGACGTGGTCAAAATATCACCAACCTCAGACCTATAGTTGAAGTGTCGGTCCAATGGGACAGGAACACGCAGTATCTACGGGTGCTGCTCTCGCTGAATGACACCCTGTACAGGGATCTCATCCCTCAACAAGCGACGAGTCAGCGTAGAGATTACTTGCCAAAAGTGCTAGTGATAGTTTGTGCCAATATTTGTTTCCATCGCTCCAACATCAAGCAATGGTTGGTGAGCCACAACAGGATGCTGATGATGCAGAGTTCCTCTCACCCTACTACCCATTCTTTAACCCCACTGAGGATTTTCTCCCAGCGTAGAGCATGTATATGAACACCGGTCACATACACAGATGCCCCTTCTTGGTGCCATGGACGCGGTACCGTATGGGATGGCAATGACATGATCATTCACATAAATATATTTTTACTCTTGAGAGATGAACTAAAGATTTTGAGCAAGAGATTGGCTTTTTGCATGTAATCTTGGTGTTTAGCAGTTTGCACCAACTGTTTTGAGAAATGCACTTATTATGATTGGAGAAAAGCACCAAGGCGACTGAGAACAACAGCAGTGCCATAGACATCAGGGAGAGTAAAAAAGCTAAGTGGATCAATCTTAAAGTAAAACTTTTGTTCTACTTTAGACTTTTTCCAGCAATGGATCTTAATATTTTAAGTCTCTTGTGTCAAGGGAATCAATTGAAATCTGGTGTTTTCTTCCCTTGGTTCCCTAATAGGTCTCATGGGCCTTCCGACCAATATGTGGCAAAAAGAAAGTAAAAAACATAGATAATTTCTAAGTTATGCATAGAGTTGGTATTAAGATACACCTCACTAATGCGGCTCTTTTTCCCCAGCTATTCCCAGGGTGTTTTCAGACTTGTTTTGTTTTATCCTGCCATCACCATATGTGTGGCAAAACACTGAAACAGCTACATAGCCACAAAAGTCTTACATAACGTCCATTGCTGTGAACATTGAATAATCTTTTTAACGTCTGCAACTGAAATTACTGTTTCACCAATGTGTAAGCATCACACGCTCAACACTGATACATGACTATACTTTAGATATACTTTTGATACTACTCTTCTCTGATCTGAATATTGTCCAGTATCAACAAGGCCAATATTAGCAATAGTTTATTATTAGTAATAAATGAACACATCATGCTTCTTGTACTACGGTGCCATTGGACATATTTTACAAATACCTTACCTGCCATATAGGGTTGATTTGATACACCAAACATTGATGTAGTTTTAATTGTGTTGTGTGTGTTGTCCCTGACAAGTTATGTGCACCTTGTGCTTGGGGATCTTCCATGTCTTAGACATTCCTTCGAAAGCAGCTTCGACAGAATGCGCTCTATGGCTAGGTTCACACTGCAGGTCAATTCCGATTTCTTTGCTCATGTGTGACCTGTAGCTAATTTTTTCATGTCAGTTTGAACAGCACAATTCTGGTATTTTTCAAATGGGACACAGGTCTCATTTGTATGTGGATATAAATCAAATACGTACAGTATGAAATGTGACTACAGCATGAATGCCCAGGTTGCATGTATCTGACATACTGCATACGCCATGGAAAGGCATGTACTGCATGGCTTACCGATACTTTCAAGGTAGGCAGTCACGGAAAGACGTAGTTTATCCTGGAAGACTTGAATATAGGCACTTACCAATGTAGGCAAAAGTTCTTCTCATCCAAAAATGATTTTTATAAGGTGTTAGCAAAGCAACTCTTAGCAATGTCTCATTACTCTACCCACACGCACCTTGGAACAGAAGTCTCTAATGTGTCTACAAGTTGTTTGCAAACTTCCATACCAACATTCTCGGCATCTTTCTCCTTATTCTTCTACTGGGAATCAATTGGTTGAGAAAATATTGCTTATCATTGCACAACATCCTTGAAATTGCCACAAACGTGTTAAGGAGAACACTCTAGTAATGTGCCGATCAATACTGAAACGTCGATGTCTTTGATACCTGCTCTTCGAACTCTAAAGTTGATTCTGAAATCAAAATAGTGATACTTTTACTTGGAATCCTACCCTGCAGTGTGAACGTAGTCTATGAGCAAATGCTTTAAGACCAGTTAGTTGTCTGCCGCCCAGTTTCCTGGGGGTGTGGGGTTGGTCCCATGTCAAAGGAGAAGTGTGGGGTGGCCCTGGGCCCTGCTCCCTGGGGGCTTAGGGTGTTGGGAGGCTGGCGCTCCAGGTCGTGGGCGGGCTTCTTTCCTGATGGTGAGGGCTGCTTTGGGGCCACTAGTGTGTGGCCCCCGATACCCATCTGCCCTTGTGGGGTGTGGTCTCTTGCTAGTCTCGGGGTCCGGTTGTCCTCCGATCTGCTGGCTCCTGTTTCTGGTCAGCGTTGCCTCTGCTGCCCCCTGTTGGTCTCCCCGGGAAAGGCTCTGCATCCTGGGTCTTGGGGGACTTATTTTTCCTATGGACTTTTATGGCTGTCATACAGTTGCTGATGTTCAGTTATTGTTGTAGCCTCTGTAGTTGTCTCTATATTATCCCCCGTCTTGTCCCCGCCCTCGTCCTTTTGTCTTCTTTTCTCTTCTTCTCTATCCTCTCTTGCTCCCCTCCAGCCACTCCCACTTTGCATAACAATAACTTACGCTTTTCCCTGGCAAAACAAATCTGTATAGCATGTAAAGACAACTAGATAAACAATACTATTTACCCCAATGGCTGGAAGGGGCAAACATTAAAAAGAAAAACCACCTGTCGCCATCAGTTGTATGTATATTGCCTATTTGTAACAGCCCCAAGTTGTTGCCCAACTTGGGCATTTGCCTCACCTGTTGTTTGAGTTCTGTAGTTGGAGCCTCTACCTGATTTGTCCAGTCTCCCGCCCTTTCTTATCTTGCTCCGGTGGCACCTTTATGTAAGTTTTTGCTCTTTGTCTACGACAAGGATCTCAAACTTGTGGCCCGCGAGATGATATTTTGTGGCCCCCACCTTAATTTGAAAGTTTAATTTTATATTATGGCGCTCTCGAGGCAGTGAGGAAGAGATAACTAATCATCGGCTAAACATGACACGGCAAGTGAATTAAAATACAGTTTATTCCACAGCCTCAAAACAAATGTGGCTCAGATATGATTAAATGTGGCCCCAATGAGTAAAAAGTAGGCAGAAAAACTTTAATAATAAATAAATTTAATTTAATTTAATGGAAAACTGATATTATTACTGATTTAAATAAATATTAGTTCTTAATTTGTTTATGTATTTGTTTATTGATTGTTTTATTTGTGGTTTTGTACAGAAAACAGTCTCAACCAAGGGTGCACTCCACCTCTCACCCGAAATCAGCTTGCTGCCCATGACGCTAATGAGGACAGACAGGACAGAAAATGGATGAATGGATGGATGGATGAATGTCTGTGAGCTTGACTCTGGTTTGTTTGTGTCCGGTCTTCATTAAAAACTGTAAGGGTTCAGACTTGCACTCACCCTCACAGATAGGAAAGGTTACTTTTCATTTTCATTTTGCTTTTCCAAAGAACCCCCAAATCATCAATGTGTGCCATAATATTGCCGTATGTCAGTTTGAACTGGACCCTAAACATTTTCCAGAACCTCACCCAGAACATCAATTCAAGATGCACATATAGATTGTACAAATTATCAGAGGATGAGAGCAACTAATGAGTCTGAATTAAAATGTATAATGCATTTTATTGACTGTACATATCAAACTGATGTGATGAGATGATATCCCGGAGTGGGGATTTGTACTAATTGATACAGTCACTTTGGCAAGGTCAAAATCAATCAGTACGACAGCTGTAAACAAATAAATATCGCAGTGACACTTGTGTGTAGTGCGTGATTGATACAGGGATGTTGCAAGAGACACAGCTATGGCAAAGGGGTGGGAGGATTCACAGACTACAGTTACTACACTTTCATAACCAGTAAAGGTGAAAGGTGATCTGTGATCACCTTTAACCTGTAGAAAGTTAAGATACAGTTATATTATATTAGAGAGAAAATACTAGACAAAACAAGAGAGAGAGAGAAATTTCTAGACAAAAAGTGTTGGTGAGATCCTGATAAATTATTGTGAGATTGCAATAAAGTTTCGAAAGATCTTGGGAAAGTTTTAAGCCTTTATTTACTTCCAGGCCAGCCAGAAGTTAGATCACTGACTCAATGTCAGATTTCAATGTTGATTCGTCATCCGTTTGCACCCACAGCTAATATTGAAAGATTGTTGATATCATAGACAAAGACCAACAGAAGTTGAATTATATTTCAACAAGAACTGTCAATCCATTAAAATATTTAAAACATTGTATTGTGAAAGGATGTACTGTTCTGCATTCCGTATTCTCTCCTTTTGACAGGTCTGCCCCACCCAAAAGCAGTGTTCAGTTTCCGTGGCACACTTATGTGGAGCTCTATGCATCAAAACTGCAATGATATAGATATGAATATCTGTGCTCTTATGGATTGTTGGGGGTAGTCCTATGTTATATACTGTTTTTGTGAATTGTTTGCAAAGCTGTAAATGACAAGAAATACATTCTATTCTAATGCAAAGGTCTGTTAAGTTTTGATGGGGATGCAGTGAAACACTGGAGCATGTTGTATATCAGTTCTAGTAGTTGGACCATAAACATGTACAACTTTCACAGATCAGGCAATGAAAGACAGATGTTTTTAAAATTTAAATATATAAAAGTGTGTATAAAAATAATTTTGTACAACGAAATGCGGAAGCTGATGATTACAATTTTCATTCCAATAGAACTCTACCATACAGTTGGAATCCTGACGGTGTGTTTGGAATCTGTTGGAAAATGTGCGGAGGTTACACAAAAAAGAACTTTGGATCCCTTTTGAGGATGCCAAAACATGGAGCTGTTCCAATAACTGACTCAACCAAGCACAGTCAATTGGATCAGGATCAAAGTGTTACAAGTGTTTTAAAAACTCAACATGATCATACACTTACTGCATGGAACTCGTTTCCATATTTTTCTATTTTTCAACACAGGCAGGAAGAAAACAAGGCCTCCATTTTGAAGTTTTAAAGAAGTGTGAGGAAAAAAAAAATAATAGAAAAAAAAAATTTTAATAAAAAAAAAAAAAAAAAAATTAAACAAAAAAAAAAAATTAAAAAAAAATAAAAAAAAAATAAAAAATAAACAAAACAAAAAAAATTACAATAATAATAAAAAAATAAAAATAAATAAAATACAAAAGAAATAAAAGAAAAAAAAAAAAAAATAAAAAAAAAGAAAAAGATAGGGAAATTAAAAACATAAAAAAGAAAAACAAAAGAAAAAAAATAGGAAAAATAAATAGAAAAAAAAAATAAATAAAAATAAAAAATAAATTTACAAAAAAAAAAAAAAAAAAGAAAAAAAAAAATAAAACAAAAAAAAAAAAAAAAAATAACAAGGAAAAAAAATAAAAAAAAAAAAAAATAACAAGGAAAAAAAAAAAATACATAAATTAAAAAAAAAAAAATAAAAAATGTCAAGGAATTTGGATTTTTTTCAGAACAGGTTTCACAAGCCAGGTACATAGAGTAGAACAGCAAAGATACCTGCACAGAGGTTTTAATATTTATTTATTCTTTTTCACAAAACTAAACAGCAAAAAAAAAAACGTTAACAAAAATAAAATAAAGAAATCACACTTACACACAACTCAAGACAGCTGGTGGACATACAGTACTCCAAGTATGTTTTTAAAAAGAAAAGGAACCAGTTTAACAGAACTGCTTTTAAAACAGTAGACTATTGAAAATACTACTGTGTAGTAATAGTACTGAAAGTAATAGCAATTGTACTGTACTGTAGTAGTACTGAAATTTCTTGAACAAATCCTAACTGAATTCCTTAACATTCATTCATTCATCCACCCAGCCATCCCACCATCTCAGCCCTTAAACCAGTGATTGTATGTTGACATCACCTGGCCTGCTCTCATTGACGGTGCCCACAGTGTTTTGGGAAAGAAGTTTAGTAGAAGCGTGTTCAGTCGAGAGCTGCTTCATTTCACAGGAAGTGGACAAACACTGTGCTCCGGGACACAACGTACACCCAACATGTACATTTTGACCTTTTACCTCGATGAAGTTAAAGTAGTGTCTGTATTTCCACCTCAAAAACGTCGTCCTTCCCTGTGACTGCGGACTCGCCATCTCTGGCAGTTTGTGTGTGTGTGCATTTACAGTATGTGCTGGTTTGTGTGCAAACACCCGCCCACCTGTCTCTGGTTGACGTAACATAAAATCTTATCCAATCATCATTACTTAAATGCGGTTTTCTGTCACTCCTCCCCTCGACTTTTGCAGCACATGTGTCTGTGTGAACCAAGTGGGATGAGCACTTTGTAGCTTCGGTAACTTGTAGTAACGGCGTGTTGGGAATGGTAACGGCGTTCTAACGATAGAAAAAGTAATTAGTTAGTAATTAGTTAGTTATTTTAACTACGTCCATCAATCAATCTCGATTTCCGTCATCGCAAAACCTGAGCATTCCCCGAGGAGCTGCTTGTACAAGATCACTGTCTGTTAGAAGTGGTTTTGGAAATACAGTGGAACCCCCGGGATACGAAAAATCCAGCATACAAAAAGGCCTTTCTGATTTTTTTTGCTTCGGCTTATGAAAATGTGTTCGCTTTACGAAAGGTTGTCAATCTTGCCAGAACTTGTTTTTTTTTCCGAATTTTTTTTATTTACCTTTTTTAAGACACATGCTAAAACATACGGTCTACAAAAACTGAAGGCACTGAAACAAAACAATCACTTTAGTTGAACTTTATTCTACTATTTAATTTGATTTAATCACTCTTCTCCCACAACTCCATCAAAGTCCTTATCTTCTCCATCTGACTTGAACAGCTGGGCAATTTCACCGTCAAACATGTCATCATTTTCGGCCGTCAGTCTCGTTGTCAGCTCGGACAAGAGTTAACTTATCCCAGGCATCTACAATCCATTCACATATGATGGCATAACTGTCCCGGTGCCCGGCAAAAATGTTGTTTTGCAGCATAGCAGTAGTATACCTACTGGAGGGACAGAGGAGGTAAGCATACGTTCTGTACGTATGACGTAATGTTCTCTGATTGGTTTATCGCTGCCAGTTTAAATGCCGTACTGCACTTCGCCGCGTTTCAAAGGTAAGAAACCTTTAGAATTTTAACTCAATATACATTATTTTTCAGGTTTTATTATTACAATACATTTGTATTACAATACTCTTTATTTATACAGAATTAAATGTGCAGGAGAGTGTTTTTTTTCCATTGTATGAGGGGTATTCCGGGTCAGTGGAACGAATTTGCCAATTTACATGTTAAATGTTGTTCGGGTTAGGAAAAAGTTTGGCTGACGAAAATCCTTTCGGAAAGAATTAATTTCTTATCCCAGGGTTCCGCTATAAATGTTTAGAAAGTAAAACAATTCAAACAATACATTTTCTCAAGCATGACTGTTTTGCCTGGCACGTCAGAAGTCTGGCTCATGTCCATTGTCTCTCACTACCCCAAAGGCCAGAAAATACACGGTCCTGGTCTTCCTACAATGTGATCTACCTTCAAAAGACACATTATTCCAGTTGGGATTATTCCTCCTTTCTTTCAACTTTCTCCCAGTGACAGATGGGACCATAACTCGAATCAAATCCTTGAAGGCAAAGAAATTAGTTCCTTTCATATGGATCCAGAGCAGCCAGACACCAGGGATGTTTGTCAGAGGTAGCAGAGGGGTTGAAGCCATTCAGTATCATATGCCCCTCGTTTTTGCAACAAAAAAAAACATGCCCATCGAAGACAAATACAAGAATCCAATATAATAGGTACCTGTCTGACACATTGTTTGTATTGTTTTATTGAACAAAGGACCTGTACACATCAATATAAATAGAATGCAAACACAGTGGCATGCATGCTCATGTGTATGTATTCACCTACTATTATTATATACACACACACACACCTCTGTGAGCTGGTGATAACTGCTTAGCCGTGTGTGCTCCAACAATTGTCAGACTGCCAAGGCAGTGGGAGCCAGTAAATGAAGAAGAGGAGGATGAAGGAGCAAACCCTGAGTGGCACCACTGAGTGGGTACATGGAGGATTGGATGGTGGAGGCATGGCGAAGGATTGGCGAGAGGAAGAAACATGGCAGAAGAGGGATAAAACCACATTTTAGCCAAGTCCATCAACAATTGGGGAGTGATGGAGAAAGAAAGAGAGGTACTAAACAAAGGGTATTCATAGAGCCAAGACCTCACAAAAGAAGGAAGATTCATGCCCTATTCACTGTAATAATACCAAAACAAAAAAGCCATTGTAAGATCTACCTTTCCTGGTGCCCCTAACAAGAAAACATTTTTGTAACCTATATTCATATCATTTGTGGTATTATTTTCCTCTTAAAGTCATTTTGCTTAGAACATGTCCTTGGCCAAGGTAAGAAAGTGTGAAAAGAAAAAGGTGACAAACCATGGGTGAAAGCATGGCTACAGAGGTGTCAGCTGTATCCAGCTCTCACACTCCACCCCTGGTGGCCGGTCTGATATCAGTATAGACAGTATGATATTAAGGACACCTCATGAAATGTAATAAAAGAATATTGCATCGTTGAGTAGAGTTATTTTATTGTCTAATGTCTCTTAATATGCCATAACATTGCATCTCGCCTAAGGTTGTCTCGTGAAAGGAGATCAGGATTGAGGGAAGGATGTGATAAGTCAAAAGTCTAAGGAGGTTCGGCTGGCATGCCATTGCAACTGTCCATGACCCCATGGTCAGTGATCCACCAGCACCACCATGTGGCTGAAACATCAGGGCTTTGACTCATATGGGTTGTCTTCATATGTAGAGCAACAGGGAAACATTCCCTTCACTGCATATGAACCAATGGATGACATTGCCAAGTTTTGATCATGTTTTTAGGGAATCACATATGGCAAAGTTCTGAAGTCACCACATGACTGTACACAAAAACACAGTGAAAAATCTGATCTCATGTTTAAAAACACATTTTCCTACTTGGAAGTGGGTCCTATCTGGGTCGGTCGCTATGGTGATACCGTGTCTCCCATTCGTCCATGTCAACAACTGACCTGCTTTTCCACCCCACACCCACCCTGCTTTCTCACTGTGTTCTGTAAAACCTTTCAGCTTTGGATGACACAAGTGTCACGTGGGCTCGAGGTATGGTAGGTGTTAGAATTTGGAGATCAATAAATAATTAGTGGTTTAAATTAAAAGGATGAAAGAGAGCAACTGTTAAAAGCCAATAAAAAGATAGGTTACAATATTTTATTACAACACATAAAATGGTACTAGCGATTAACCAATTAACCAATAAATTATTAAAAATGATTTTTTAAAATATATCTAAAAGGCAGCAGTTTAAGCCCCTGACTGATCCTCTTGGCTAGGCGGTCCGGTCCAGAGCGCGGCCGGGGTTTCCCACTCCCTCGCTAGTTGTCTACCGCGTCGTGATGCCCTTCCGTTCTCGATCGGGTCCAGCCACTTCTCGTCCTCGTCCTCTCGCGTCGGCCACTCGTCTCTGCGCCGTCCGATCCGTCCAAAAGGCGAGCACCCGCCTGCGCCGTACTGCTCGCGACCTGCGTTACTGGACCGACAACACACAGCACCAGGCAGCGCCGGGTGCACAGCACAGCACCAACTGCCAAAGGCTAGCGATGTCATTTGAGCACCACTACTCAACAATGCTCACATTCTAGGCATAGTTTCCTCTGCCCCTGCGATGATTCTGCTCTGTGATGCCCCCTCTGCTCCAAGAGCATCCTGGTGCTGTGTCCGTTGGCTGTGTCACGTCCTCGGATCATCCGTGCACACCGTGTCTGCTCCTGTCGTCCACTTGTCCTGCTCTCCTGCCGTGCAAAAGTTTCCCCGTGCGTACCCCCGTGTGATGGTTCCCCTCTTTTTATATTCTCCCACCAAGTTTCCTGCCACCCCGCAGGTGCGCTGATTGCAAGCCCGTTAAGTTGTCATTGGTAGGGAAAGGTCACGTGTTTGGGGTGCCGGGAACAGTTAACTTAAAAACATGCAAGAATAAAATATATGCACACAATCAAATATAAACAATTAAACCCACCCCAATACATGCAAAGATAAAATGCAATTATCACACGAAAATACAATTAGAATAAAATCTCACATTGTGCTGGATCACACCCCCCCAGACTTTGTCGTTGTCAGTCCCTGCAACGCGCAGTCTAGTCTCGATAGCGAGCAGGCGTTTGACCAATGTTTGGGCGGCTAGACCGCCTGGGCAACTCTTGGTCACTCCCGGCCTGCATCTGGGACTCAGGCAAAAATCCATAAAACACTAGAAGTTCAGTGGTACAAGTCTCCGTAATTCTACTTCAAGTGGCTGAGGAGTAGGAGGGGCATAGTACAAATTTTAAGAGATTTCCTGTGAATGGTTTGCTCTGTGCCACCCCTCTCAGGCCTGACTCTATAAACCACCCCAGTATCTCCTACCATGTCCAGGACCACTTAAGGTTCAGGGTCCCACCAGGTACTCAATTTTCCCTTCCCCTGTCTATGTCTGTTCCGTACCCAAGCATGCTCTCCAGGCACTAAAGGTAAGGCACGAGCCCTTTTATCAAATTGCCGCTTGTGTTGGAAGGCTGCATTGGCTGCTTTTTGTTGAGAAAGGCGATAAGCAAATGCCAGTCTGGTTTGGTGATCCTTTACCCACCCAGGCATGTCAAACTGGGCCTGTTGTGGATTTACACCCAAACCCACATCAACCGGGAGCCTCAAGTGTCTGCCAAACATAAGGAAAGAAGGGGCATAACCCGTGGCACTGTGCACTGTATTATTATATGCTATACAAGCTCGGGTAAGTACTCTGGCCAGCGGTTTTGTTTCTCCTCTTCTAGGGGACAAAGCATATTTAGTAGCGTCTGGTTAAAACGCTCTACACTGCCATTGCCTGCAGGGTGGTAAGGTGTTGTACGGCTCTTAGTTATGCCATACATATCGCAAAGCTGTTGCATTAAGTCAGATTCAAAGTTAGGGCCACGATCTGAATGAAATTGAGCGGGACAACCAAATTGTTGAATTATGGTTTTCCAGAGAGTTCGTGGTCTGTGGCAGTCTCATCACGTGTGGGTGTAGCTCAAGCAAACCGGGTGAATAAGTCTGTAGCTACTAAAATATTTTGCTACGAGTCAGTAGGACGACCCAGGGATAGAACATCATGTCCAATTATCTTTAGTGGGAAGGTGGCAGGAATCAGATTTAGTGCAGCTTTGGGCTCAATGCGGCCTCTCTGCAAACTACATGGAAGACAACTCTGATGGAATTGACCTACCTCCCCCTCCATACCAGGGCCAATAAAACTGTTGTCGGATCCAGGCCAGGATTTTCTCTAGTCCAAAGTGGCCGCAGCCCTCATGTGGCTCTTCCTCCAGACCTCCTCACGCTTCCGGGTGGGGCACACAATCTGGGGGTACTCTTCCAGGGTGTCTTGATTGCTAACAACCCGAAACAGCACCTCATCTCACACCACCAGCTTCTTCCAATGTTGCAGTAGCTTCTGAGCTGGCTGAGACAGATACAGGCGTTCTACACGTTTAGGGAACCTTTTCCATTCCACATACCTCTTTACGGTTTGGATATCTGGGTCAAGTGCTTGAGCTTCCTTTCACTCTCCCCCACTGGGGATGACCTCTAAAACAGCAGAAGTTGGCTCAGGGCGAACTGGCCCACAGTGACCCTATGTAGGAACCGGGAACCGGGAGAGCACATCTGCATTGACATTAGTCCTTCCAGAACGGTACTTAACTGTGTAGTTAAAAGATGCGAGCTGGGCCACCCAACGTTGCTCCACGGCACCCAGATTTTCAGGCTGTAGGTGGGCCAGAGGATTATTATCAGTGTAAATGGTAAAATTGGCACTTGTCAAATAATCCTCAAATTTTTCAGTCACAGCCCATTTGAGGGCTAGAAGTTCAAGTTTGAAAGAACTATAATTGGCATCATTCTGCTCAGTGGGGTGCAAGCTTCTACTAGCATAAGCTATGAAACATTCAATTCCCTCTTGTACCTGGGCTAAAACTGCTAAAACTGCTCCAAATCTCTGGTTACTTGCATCAGTGTACACAATGGGGCTGGTCATACTGTGCGTATGCTAGGACTGGTGCAGATGTTAAAGCAATTTTTAAAGCCTCAAACGACAATTGGCATTCCGGTGTCCACAGTAATTTACGTGCCTCTGTTCCTTTGTTAGCAGGGATACCAATTGAAAGTCTGGTCAGGGGGCGAGCTATTTTTGCAAACCCAGCCACAAAGCGTCTATAATAGCCCGCCAGTCCCAGTAAGGCCCTCACTTCCTTGACCGTGATTGGGGCTGGCCAGTCTTGTACTGCCTGAATTTTACCTGGGTCTGGCCTCACCCCACTGCAGTCCACAACATGTCCAAGAAATGTCACCTCACGTTGCAGGAGCTTGCACTTGTCTGGTCTGAGCTTAAGTCCACGTCGCCACAAGCGCTCAAAAACTTGATCCAGGTGTTGTAAATGAGAGGAGAAATCAGGGGAGTATATAACTAAATCATCTAGATAAACCAACAAAGGCTCTGCTAGTTGACCATTCAAACATTGCTGCATAAGCCGTTGAAACGTAGCTGGGGCGTTACATAGGCCAAATGGCATGCGCTCAAACGCAAACAGTCCAAGTGGTGTTGTGAATGCGGTCTTTTCACGATCATCTGGGTGCATCTCAACTTGCCAGTAGCCACTGGCAAGATCTAAAGTCGAAAACCACTGAGATTTACTCAAGCCGGTTAGGGTCTCCTTTATCCTGGGCAATGGGAAAGAGTCTTTATGTGTAATTTCGTTTAACCTTCTGTAGTCGACACAAAAGCTCTAACTACCGTCTTTTTTCCGTACCAAAACTATGGGCGCAGCCCACGGACTACAACTTTCCTTTATCACCCCTTGTTCAAGCAAACTGAAAGAAAAGACCTTACTTCCTTGTGTGGCATTACGCAGTTGGAGGCGGGCCTTTCAATTAAGGGCTCAGCTCTCATTGGTCATCGCATGGCCAACGAGTCTCTTAAAAGTGCCATTCTTTTGGACGTTTGTCTTTTGACCTCACGCATCTCCCCGCCTACTGGCATTACATTTCCGTGTTTAACCTCGCCTCACGGCAGGTAAGAGGGGCTATGTTTTAGGCTGTTTGAAAGACCAGTGCTTGAACGCTCAATGTAATTTGTATTTATAGACAATCACGGCCTAACAGCTCCTAGTGGTATTGATAGTGTGTATGGTTGTACAAGTTATATTTTTAAGAAGTAAAAGCTAGTATTTTATGTTTTAAAAAATAAGGTTCATCCCTATTGTAATAATAAACTTGTTAAAATCAACTTGAACAGTCTCTTGCCTTTCAGTGATGCGTACCTGTATGCCGGGAGGTTCCTAACTCCTCCGGGTGAAATTCCTGGGGTGGCATTGTTCAATTGCGGGACTGTAGCCACTGCTATGATTCCCTAGCAGGGCGCAAGCTGTTAAAAGCTATATCTACCCATTCTGCCAAATTTGGCGTTGTCGGCAGGACTTTACTGTGTCCAGGCGGAGACTTGTTAATTTGATCTTTACATTGTATTTTTTTTGTATATCGAGCAGTCACTATAAATAGTGTTTTTTCGAAGGGGCAAAACAGCAGCCAACACGCTGAGTATCTTACGGCAGGGAGCTATGGAGAGCCCCCAGGAGCTACAGCAACTTAAAGAGTTGATTGCTCAGGTGCAAGTCTATAATGAGAGGCTGCGCTCAGAACGCGGCCCTGTCACAGCCAGCTCCAGTGGGACCTCTTCAGCACCTGCCACTCTGATCTCACCAGCCACTTCAACTACTGAGAGGTTAGTTTTTATACCAAGAGATCGCAAATGTCCTATGTTCAGGGGAAAGACAGGGATTAGTGTGGGTGAGTGGGTCGAGGAGGCAAAGGCATGTATGAGGGCTAGACATTTGTCACCTGCAGAACAGGCATTTTTTTTAAATAAACAACAAGAAGGAAAAGAAAAAAAAAAAAATAAAAAAAAACCAAAAAAAAAAAAAAGGGAACCAAAAAAAAATAATTAAAATAATAAAAAAAAAAAAAGAAAAAAAAAAAAAAAAAATAACATAACAAAAGACATAATAAACAAGAAAAAAAAAGAAGGGGAAAACATAATAGAAATAAACCATAAAAAAAATAGACAACAAGAAAAGGTAAAGAAAAAAGACCCAAGAAAAAATACAAAATAAAAAGAAAAAATAAAAAAACAAATAAAAAAAAAAAATTTAGAAAGAAACATAAAAAAAAAATTTAAAAAAAAAAAAAAAAAAAAACCAAAAGAAAACAAAAATAAAGATAAAAGAAAAGACAAAAAGAAGGAAAAAGAAAGGATAACAGAAAAAAAAAAAAGACAAAAAAAATAAAAAACATAAAAAAAAAGAAAAAAAAAAAAAAAAAAAAAAAGAACAATAAAAGAAAAAAAAACCAAAAAGAAAAAAGAAAAAAAAAAAAAGGAAAAAATAAAAAAGAAAAAAGAAAAAAATAAACATTTAAAAAATTAAAAAAAATTAAAAAAATAAAAAACAAAAAAAACCAAAAAAAACGGTTACCCTCTCGGGGTCCCATCGTATGTCAACGTTGCCAGCAACCAGGCCACTATGCTAGGGACTGTGATGGTCCCAGGGTTCCTCGCCGTCCATCTGCCTCAGAGCCAATGCAGCCCCATTCTCAAACATCGTCGGAAAACTAGCACCCACCGCGCTTCAGAACCAAAGCTCGGGTGGGACACCTTTGGGCTCAATCAATGCTCTTAAGGAATTGTCGGACGCCCCCGGCTTAATAGCACCTTGCCCACACATTGATGTGGACATGGCAGGCGTAAATGTGCAGTGCTTGGTGGACACCAGGTCAATGGTTTCCACTATAACTGAGAGCTTCTTCTGTGGGCACTTTGAACCATGGGGAGAAGAATGTTTGAAAGCCTGTCATTGGCTACAGCTACGAGCAGCTAATGGCCTTGCCATTCCATACTTTGGCTACCTGGAGCTCACGATCAAGCTATGTGGTAATGTAATGCACAACTGTGGTGTTTTAGTCGTAAAAGACCACCCCGGTAGTGGTCCCAAGGTCCAGAGTATTTTGGGGATGAATGTTTTCCGCAGGTGCTATCAACAGTTGCTTGGGCAATATGGGGCTGCCTTGTTTGATACTTCCACTGTAACAGGGTCCCCTGCTCCGTTGGTGGATGGCCTTCAGAAATGTCATGTGGCTGATGTAAAGCCGCTAAACAAAGAACTTGGCAAAGTCTGAGTGAGGGGGAAGAGGACAGTCCGCATCCCAGGGGGAGCGATGAAGATTGTGCCAGCAACTGGTTCAGAACAGTACTCCGGTACCGCGGCTCTGTTTGAGCCATTGCAGTCCGGTCTACCTGCTGGATTGCTGGCATCTCCCGCATTAGTGCAAGTGGTCATGGGAACTGCTTTCATTCCCATTGTAAATGTTGGGGACAATGATGCTTTGCTTTATCCTCGAATTTTGGTGGGTACGTTGGCCAGTGTGATTGTGGTTAGTCTCCTGCCGAGGGTGACTGAAGTTCCTTCTGTGTCTGCCACAGTGTTTTCCCAGACCACTGTAGCTTCAAACCCATTTGAGGCTGTAGATCTGTCCAGTTTGTCTGCTGCGGACAAAGAACGAGTGTGGACCCTATTGCGGAAAAATGCATCTGTGTTTGGCACTCATGATAAGGATCTGGGGTGCACAAATTTGATCGCTCATGACATCCCTCTTCTTGATGATGTACCGGTGCGCCAGAGATATCGCCGTATTCCACCCTCTGAATATGAGCTGGTAAGGTAGCATATTAATCAGCTGCTCAGGGCACAAATAATTCGGGAGAGTTCTAGTCCATATGCATCCCCAGTCGTGTTGGTTCGCAAGAAAGACGGCAGTTTGCGCTTATGTGTTGACTATCGTCAGCTCAACGCAAAGACACGGAAGGATGGCTTTCCCCTCCCAAGAATCGATGAGTCCCTGGACTCGTTGAGTAGAGCCCGCTGGTTCTCGACAATGGACCAGCCCAGCGGGTACAACCAGGTACTCTTACAGAGAACAATCGCCCCAAGACGGCCTTCTGCACTCCATTTGGGCTTTTTGAATGGAACCGTATGCCGTTTGGATTGTGCAATGCACCCAGCACCTTTCAAAGATTAATGCAGTGAATTTTGGGTGACCAGCAGGGACAATCATTGTTTCTTTACCTTGATGACATTATTGTGTTTTCATCTAGTGTAGAGCAGCATTTGGAGATGCTAGACAGGGTGCTGGGTCGACTGCACAGTGAAGGGTTGAAAGTCAAGCTGGCCAAGTGCAGCTTTTTCAAACAGCAGGTCAGTTATCTGGGTCATGTTATTTCTAAGGAGGGCGTTCTCCAGATCATGGGAAAATTGCGACTGTTGCCAATTGGCCAGTGCCCACTAATGTGTCGGAGCTTTGCTCGTTTTTGGGATTTGCTAGCTATTATCAGCGTTTTGTCAATGGTTTAGCCAAAATGGCTGCTCCGTTGCACTGCCGAGTGGCTGAACACTCGGGTAAGTTTAAGAAGAGATCCTTAGCAGTTGGTGCTGACTTTTGGGATGACGAGTGTCAGGGAAGCTTTGAAACCTTAAAGACCAAGCTTACTAGTGCCCCAGTACTTGCGTATGCAGATTTTTCTCAGCCCTTTATTTTGGAGGTAGGTGCGAGTCATGTTGGGCTGGGCGCAGTTCTCTCGCAAGAGCAAGAAGGGAAGGTGAAACCTATTGCTTATGCTAGTCGTGGGCTGAGACCCTCTGAGCGCAATATGTTGAACTACAGTTCTATGAAGTTGGAACTGCTGGAGCTAAAGTGGGCTATGACTAACAAGTTTAGGGAGTACTTGCTTGGTCAAAAGTGCATTGTCTTTACCGACAACAATCCTTTAAGCCATCTAGCTACTGCAAAACTCAGAGCGGTGGAGCAGCGTTGGGCATTCCAGTTGGCCTGTTTTGATTTTCAGCTGAAGTATCGGTCGGGGAAGTTAAAAATGCTGACGCTTTGTCTCGCCAGCCTGGAACCGTTTCCCCTGAAAGTATCTTTACGCCCCCTGGTAGCCTGCTGCCCTTGTCACTGAGGCACCCTCAGCAGGGGACCAAAGTGCAGGTGACACAGTCTACGATGACTGTCTTCCCTGACCTTGCCTCTGCAGACTTATATGCGTTACAGCAGGCTGATCCAGTTATTCAAGAAGTCTGGACCTTCTGGCGGCAAAACCGGAAGCCCACTCGTGAAGAGCGGCATTCCCTTTCTCAGTCAGCGCTTTCCCTACTAGGTCAGTGGGATCACCTGGTTGAATTGGGCAAGTTGCTTTATCTGCAGGTGTTTCGCTCTGATGGCGGTGGGGCGGTGTATCAAGTTCTCTTGCCCAGGGCTTTGGTCAAGGAGGTTCTTACCCAAGTCCATCAAGCGCATGGGCACCAAGGGGTGGAGAGGACTTTGGCCCTTTTGCGTTCTCGCTGTTACTGGCCAGGCATGACCCGTGAGGTAATCCAATGGTGTCGGAACTGTGAACGGTGTCAGTTCAGTAAGGATAACCATATAAAAGCATCTGCATTTATGGGTCATTTACTGGCCTCCAGGCTAAATGAAATTCTCTTGATTGACTTTAGTCTGTTAGAGCCGACTCCAGCTGGCCTGGAGAATGTGCTAGTGATGACCGATGTCTTTAGTAAATACACTGTGGCGGTCCCCACCCGCAATCAGTTGGCTTCAACTGTAGCACAGGTTCTGGTTTCAGAGTGGTTTGCCAAGTTTGGCGTTCCTGCCCGCATCCACTCAGATTAGGGCCGTAACTTTGAAAGTAACTTTGAAAGAATTCAGCAATTGTGTAATTTGTATGGAATTGCAAAGTCGCGAACTACACCGTACCATCCAGCCGGAAACGGACAGTGTGAGCGGTTCAATAGAACACTTCATCACTTGCTGCGTGCCCTCCCAACCTCCCGTAAAAGGGATTGGTCTGTATGTCTCCCGCAGTTGCTCTATGCGTATAACACCACACCTCACCAATTGACAGGTGAGTCTCCTTTTTTTCTGTTGTTTGGCCAAGAACCACGCCTACCCATAGATTTTTTATTGGGTCAGGTGCATGACCCTGTGGGGGGAAGCGTCCATGAGTGGGTGAAAGAACATCAGGCCCGCTTACAAAGAACCTTTGACGGAGCCAGAGAAAAGTTGCGTCTTGCTGCTGATCGCAGGAAAGTTCGTCATGACCAGCAAGTGCAGGAAGCGCCTCTTAAGGAGGGACAGCTTGTGCTGTTACGAAATTGTGGGACCAAGGGTCGGCAAAAGACCCAAGATCTGTGGTGCCCAGTGACCCATGTGGTTGTTCAGACCGCACAAGAAGAGGGCGCAGTGTACACGGTGGCTCCAGTGGACCAAATTAAGAGGGGTAAGAAGGTGCATCGTTCTCTGTTAAAGGCCCTATTGGTCCCTGAGGAGCCTACCCCAGCCCCTGTCTTAAGCCCCCCTGACAGTCCTGCAGTATCCATCTTTGAGGAGGAGCCCACTGAGGGGAATGACATATTCATAAGGCTCCCTATTTTACAACCAACAGCCCCATGGTTGCCGGTTTCACCAGAGGGGGTCTCTGAACCACTCTCGTATGGATCTCCATCAGTCTTGCAAGCTGCAGAACCCTCTGGAGTTGTTCCGTCTAGTTTTGTTGGCCCACCATCATTGCCAGAATCTACTGCAATGTCGGGTCCGAATGGGGGGACTTTGCGTAAGTCCACTCGTCCGACCGCTGGTCAGCATCAAAACCCTTACAATCTTCCTAGACCGGTAGCCCAGCAGCGATCTCGAGACACTGAAGCCGACCTGAGGGCCAACTACACTGGTTATGTGGGTCATCGACAGGCCGCCGATGCAAAATAGGGGGGCTGGGTGTGGCATTACGCAGTTGGAGGCGGGCCTTTCAAGTAAGGGCTCAGCTCTCATTGGTCATCGCATGGCCAATGAGTCTCTTAAAAGTGCCATTCTTTTGGATGTTTGTCTTTTGACCTCACGCATCTGCCCGCCTACTGGCATTACATTTTCGTGTTTAACTTAAGGTAAGAGGGGCTACGTTTTAGGCTGTTTGAAAGGCCAGTGCTTGAACGCTCAATGTAATTTGTATTTATAGCACGGACAATCACGGACTAACATGCAGACCGGCGCCTCCCGTTAAGACGACGTAGGTAAGATTGTTTTGTGTACTCGGGGCTACGGTAGCTCTAACATAGCTTCTCACCGCTATAGCCAACCATTGTAGCTCTAGTCGAGCTTCCCCCTCTTTCAGGAGCTGTATTGCAGCTCAGAGTGGTAAGTAATGCCTGTCGTTGCTGCGGGAGTTTTAATATTGTCGTCAAATAAATTGTCCTCCACCTTGTCACTTCAGACGCTGCTGTTTTGCCCTACCTAGCATCGGCGCTGCCGCTGCATTTTGTTCCTGCTCGTTTTTGCGATCAAAGTATCGTTGTGCATGAGTCTGTTTTAGACAACCTTGGTCTAGCTCTGGCGAGTGGTGGTCTTGTCAGCCACCCGTTCCGTTGCCGGCCAGGGCATGCAACTGGGTGCCGCCATAGAAGAGCTTTCGTTGGGCCCTGTGGATGGTGCATAGCTAAAAGACTGCTCCCTACAGCCGTGGGGACATTATTTTGTGTACCGTTCAACTATTTTTACTCGTTGCCATTGTGTGTGTGTGTGTGTGTGTGTGTGTGTGTGGAGGGACTGTGTTGTGGATGTTTTCCTGCTCTATACACAGTATTGATGTCCATCTGTCCTAGGAGCTGACCGCCGATCCGGTGTTAGTGGTGGTGGATACCCTAGTGGTGGTCTTATGGTTTGTGGTGCAATATTTCCCCATTGTATTGTGTCTGTGTTGAGTGTTTTTCTTTTGCTTCCTTTTGCCGTTTAGGTTAATGTCCCATTGGTTCTGCTCCCTGCACTGGTGAGGCCTAGTTCAGCTCCTAGTGGTATTGATAGTGTGTATGGTTGGACAAGTTATATTTTTAAGAAGTAAAAGCTAGTATTTTATGTTTTACAAAATAAGGTTCATCTCTAATGTAATAATAAACTTGTTAAAATCAAATTGAACAGTCTCCTACCTTTCAGTGATGCGTTCCTGTGTGCCGGGAGGTTCCTAACTCCTCCGGGTAAAATTCCTGGGGTGGCATTGTTCAATTGCGGGACTGTAGTCACTGCTATGATTCCCTAGCAGGGCGCAAGCTGTTAAAAGCTATACCTACCCATTCTGCCAAACTTGTATGACAGAGGGGGAATGGGCTCGTACCTCTCCCTGATGGGGGCAGAGTCTCCAGTGGGGATCCGGTGCTGTACTAGAATAGTCCTTCCAAAGTCCTCTTCATGTTGTGAAAACACCATCTTCCACTTGGCCAGCAGGCCGCGTAACACTTCTCTTAACGGTCTAACCTTACAGGGCACACCAGCTCATCTCCAGGCGAAATGGCTTCTATACGAGAGCAGG
Organism: Oostethus manadensis; assembly: GCA_024372805.1. Taxonomy (NCBI): domain Eukaryota; kingdom Metazoa; phylum Chordata; class Actinopteri; order Syngnathiformes; family Syngnathidae; genus Oostethus; species Oostethus manadensis. The sequence goes on from QODF01000006.1 coordinate 1,439,386, forward strand.
TCGCAAATGCATCTGTCCACGCTTTTTGCTGCATTAAATTTTGTGGTAGAGTGGACTTGGTTGAACACTTAGACAATGCATGCCAACAGGTCGAGATTACATTCGTGCCAAATATAAACGGATGTGTACAATTTTGGTCTTCCACAATCACAACTCCTTTTTCAGAGACCTGGACACCTTCCACCTCAAGATAGAGTATGGCATAACCAATGTAGGGTATTTCAAGCCCATTTGCTGCCCTCAAACGTAACATAAAGGGTGCCTTACCAAGCTTAGCTTCAATAAAGTGTGCATTAAATACGCTCTCTGCCATTAGTGTCGCTTGGGATCCTGTATCTAAAAGACCTTTAAGAGCAATTCCTTCAATGTTACCTTGTACGGTGGGGCATTGACCTAAAAATGCTGTAGCCCTGGATGGTGCTGATATGTTGGCAAACCCTGCTACACAGACCTCAGCAGCAGGGGTAGCTAGTTTAAAGCTTGTTCGGGTGGTGCTGAGGCCCTACAGTCCCGGGCTATGTGACCTGCTCCTCTGCAATTGTGACAAATTGGCCTACCTCGCTCATCACGGTCATTGTAGGGAGCAGGTCTGTGCTGGTATGTTCTTGGGACTGGTGTGCTGGGGTATATTGGGGGCGACTGCAGGAGTGGTTTCAATTCGGCCACAATATCTCTTGTAAGTTACTTCATTTGTGTTCTGCCATCCTCCATTATCTCTTGTTTCAGTTGCTCCTTCTAGTGCCGGTCCGTTGAGATTCTAGAATGGGAGTATTGTTTATTTACTACAGAACAAGTTACCTCCGGTGGTACAGAACCATATTTGGAGTCCAGTAATAGGGCTTCCTGACGGAGGGCAGCGAAGTCCTGGTCTGGATTACGGCACGCGTAGAGCTTCAGGGACTGGGCCAATGGTTCTTCTCGGAGTCCAAGCAGCAGGTGATCACGCAAGGCACTGTCTGATGGGGGGTCATCACAGTCACATCGATTAAGTTTGCAATGCAGTTCTCAAAGTCTCAATACAAATGATGAAACTGAAACTTTCCTTGCTACAGGTAGGTCTTGGCTGCCCAGGAGCCCTTTAATTTGCTTCTACCACTCTGAGTATTTAAAGTCATCACCTGGCCCTTTAATCTTTGGCAGCCAAGGTGCTCCGGGATACACAGGCATCATCATTATTTTTTTATTTTATTTTATTGGCTTAAACAGTGCTCTCAAGAAAGGATCCTGCTGACAACGCCAAAAAATGTCACGTGGGCTCGAGGTATGGTAGGTGTTGGAATTTGGAGATCAATAAATAATTAGTGGTTTAAATTAAAAGGATGAAAGAGAGCAACTGTTAAAAGCCAATAAAAAGATAGACTACAATATTTTATTACAACAATTAAAATGGTACCAGCGATTAACCAATAAACTATTAAAAAGGATTAAAAAATATATATATAAAAGGCAGCAGTCTAAGACCCTGACTGATCCTCTTGGCTAGGCGGTCCAGTCCAGAGCGCGGCCGGGGTTCCCCACTCCCCCGTTGGTTGTCTATCGCATCGTGGTGGCCTTCCCTTCTCGACCGGGTCCAGCCACTTCTCATCCTCGTCCTCTCGCATCGGCCTCTCGTCTCTGCGCCGTCCGATCTGTCCAAACGGCGAGCGCGCCCCCGCGCTGTACCGCTCGCGACCTGCATTCCAGGACCCACAACACACGACACAAGGCAGCGCCGGGTGCACAACACAGCACCAACTGCCAAAGAATAACGATGTAATTTGAGCACCACTACTCAACAATACTCACATCGGAGGGAGAGTTTCCTCTTTTCCTCTGCTCTGTGGTGCTCCCTCTGCTCAAGAGCGTCCCGGTGCTGTGTCGGTTGGCTTTGTCGCATCCTCGGATCACACCACTCACACCACGTCCGCTCCTGTCGTCCACTCGTCCTGCTCTCCCGCCGTGTGATGGTTCCCCTTCTTTTTATATTCTCCCACCAAATTTCCTGCCAACCCGCAGCTGCGCTGATTGCAAGCCCATTAAGTTGTCATTGGTGGGGAAAGGTCACGTGTTTGGAGTGCCGGGAACAGTTAACTTAAAAACATGCAAGAATAAAATATATCCGCACAAACAAATATAAACAATAAAAACCACCCCAATACATGCAAAGATAAAATGCAATATAAACACTAAAATACAATTAGAATAAAATCTCACATTGTGCTGGATCACACAAGCATTCAGTTAATGAGTTTAAAATGTTGGTGCCATGAATAAAGACTATCACATGACTTTTGGATGCCTTCAGTTCTAAAGCTCTCCTCACATTATATTAATGACTGCAAAAAAAAAAGCCTATTGCCATGCAAACATTTGATTTTAAAAGTTGATAAAGATGATGATTGATGACTGAAGCTTACGTCTTTCACAGTGTTCACAGTTCTTAACTGAACCTGCTAAGAAGGTGCAGAAGGTAGCAAATCTTCCAGGGTAAATTAATGCTCACTTGGAAGTTCACAAAACATATAATGTCAATGCAACATTAGTGGTATGAACTATTTACACTCCATTGTGTGTAACGGCTGCAATATTCTCCCTGTGTCTTTTCCCCCATTCTCTTCAACATTACAAACATCTATTGAACACTTATAGCAAAGCTGACATGCAATTAAAGTGATTCATGTTATATTCTTTAAGTCTCACCCAGAATTTCCTCCACAGGAGCTGCAGGACCAAAAATTATACTGTGTATTACATGCTGATAATTGCTAGTTTTATGTTCAAAAGGAAGCGCAATTCTGCTTTTTAATTCAATTGTACTATTTGAAATTTGCTGTTAATCACAAATTTAAATTAAAAGTGTACAGTAGTTGACCTGATTACCTTTTTCACTCTGAGGTCAAAGCACTAGCATGTATGTTGGATTGATTTTTTCAAGGCTGTAAACATAAAATTGGCTCAGTGGATTGCAAAATTAATTAATTCATTCATTAAAAAACAAAAACAATATATATATATACACTGCTTAAAACAATTGGAGGAACACTCTGAAACACATCATATCTAAACAGGGGGGGGTGATCTTGAATATCTTCCCTGATTTAATATGTAGGGGATGTATTAGTAACAAAATGCTGCCACATAAGTTGATAGAAATGAAAATGATCACCCTATAAAGGGGGGAAATCAAAGACTCCCCAAAAATGAAAGTGAAAAAATGATGCAGCAGACTGGTCCATTTTGCCAAAATGTTATTGTAGCAACTCAAAATGATTCTCAGTAGTTTGTGTGGCCCCACGTGTTTGTATGCATGCCCTGACGCTCATAATGAGACGACGGATGGTGTCCTGGGGGATCTCCTCCCAGATCTGGACCAGGGCATCACTGAGCTCCTGGACAGTCTGAGGAGCAAACTGGCGGCGCCGGATGGACCTAAACATAATGTCCCAGAGGTGTTCTATTGGGTTTAGATCAGGTGAACGTGGGGCCCAGTCAATGGTATCAATTCCTTCATCCTCCAGGAACTGTCTGCATACTCTAGCCACATGAGGTTAGACATGGTCGTGGACCAGGAGGAACCCAGGTCCCACTGTACCAGCGTAGGTTCTGACAATGGATCCCAGGATTTCATCCAGATACCTAATAGCAGTCAGGGTGCCATTATCTAACCTGTGAAGGTCTGTGTGTCCTTCCAGGGATATGCCTCTCCAGACCATCACTGACCCACCACCAAACCGGTCATGCTAAATGATGTTGCAGGCAGCATAATGTTCTCCGCGACATCTCCAGACCCTTTCACGTCTGTCGCATGTGCTCAGGTTGAACTGGCTCTCATCGGTGAAGAGCACAGGTCACCAGTGGCGTAGTTGCCAATTCTGGTGGTCTATGGCAAATACCAAACAAGCTTACGGTGCTGGGCAGTGAACACAGGGCCCACTACAGGATGTCGGGCCCTCAGTCCACCCTCATGGAGCCTGGTTCTGATTGTTTGGTCAGAAACATTCACACCAGTGGCCTGCTGGAGGTCATTTTGTAGGGCTCTGGCAGTGCTCATCCTGTTCCTTCTCCACATATACCAGTCCTGCTGAGGGTTTAAGGACCTTCTATGGCCCTGTCCAGCTCTCTTGGAGTAACTACCTGTCTCCTGGAATCTCCTCCATGCTCTTGAGACTGTGCTGGGAGACACAGCCAACCTTCTTGCAATGGTACGATTTGATGTGCCATCCTGGAGGAGTTGGACTACTTGTGCAACCTCTGTAGCGTCCAGGTACTGCACCATGCTATCAACAGAGATGTTGATCCAAGCCAAATAAAAAACTACAGCAGTAGAAAGTCAGTAAAAAAATAAGCCAAAAGAGATGAGGAGTCAGTGGCCTCAACCTGGAAAACCATTCCTGTTTTGGGGTCTGTCTCATTGTTACCCTTCTGATGCACCTGCTGTTGATTTCATTAACAACAAAGCATCTGAAACTGATTAACTACCCCCTCTGCTACTTAACTGACCAGATCAATATCCCAGAAGTTTGACTGGTAGGTCACTATACTGTGATTAAAAATGCACTTTTGCTGAGTACGATCTGTCACTCTGTGTGTTGTTTCAGTACCAAGACACTTCATAAAACAACGGTGAACAGAGTGAGACCTCTTGTCAGTTACAGTCACTTTGTCTCTGTGGGGCAGGCGAGGCATGTAGCATACACAAAGCAAAGCATCTCACAGTTACTATAATAACCAGTTCGCTGGCGTTGTTAAACTAGAAGCTGGGATTAATGCTGACAACCTTATTGAAAAGGCAGCATTTGACAGTACAAATTGCTTGTGAGAAACAATGTGTCACAAAAGGCCATGTTGAAACGTTACAGAGTGAAAGATGACATATTAAGGGAAATATGCATTATAATGTATTGCATTAGGATGATATATTTCTATTACTATACATGTTCATAGCAGTTGTGCATCTGGTTTCAAGAAAATCTGACAATATCAGTTATCGGCAATCCGTGGAATTTGAAAACCCACCTGCATAGTTTTGTTCGTCCAGTCATATATTTTCATTGTACATTTCTCAACATACAGTAAATGTTAAAATCTCATCTTGTCTATTGAGTTGGGTGTCTCGTGACACCCCTAATGTATACACAGTGTGTATATACATACACACACGAACACTTACTTCACACAATCTGAAAAAGAGCAGACTATAAGGTGGGGGTACTATATTTTGTAACATTTGAGGTATACACGAACATTCTTGCACACATGTGTCTTCTTTTTGGCAAAAGGCTAAATCAATGGGAAGAACTCAATCAGATTTCCTTATGTAAATATCCATGTGACCCCTTCCTCACTTCACCACTGTGTTAGCTTGCATCCCCATGGCTCCTCTGGCTCAGAAATGCGCATGGGAGAAATTAACATTTGCTCTTATAGTCTGTAAATGGCAGCTCATGCTCGCCATGGAAATGAAAGACTAGCCTCAGAATGAGAAAATATTGGAGTGGTGAGCGATTAATAATTTGTCTAGCAGAGCAGTAACATTTGCTTTTGGGGTCAGTGAATTGACAGAATGGGTTTCTTTGGGAACTTTTGAATCAAAGCTGACTTTATGTTGCCATTTTTATCTTCCGAAATTAACATAGATGCACCACTTCACACACACATTACAGCAGGGGTCACCAATGTGGTAGCCCCCCACGGCTGCATGATGTTCCTGCATGCCTGCGTTTGATTTGGGTTTTCAGTTATTGTAGTACAGTAAATGCTGTTCTTTGATACAGCTTGAAAGATGACTTATTAAAAAAATATTGCATTCCTATATGTTACAGGGATGTCCAATATTGGCATCCTTGTGTGCATGAAAATATTTATACTATACACTAAATCAAACCTCCGCCCCTCAAGTTTCTCCTCCACCACTTCCCTGCTTTCACTACATACCACACTGTCATCTGCAAACATCATAGTCCATAGAGATTCCTGTCTAACCTCATCTTGATTCTTCATTTGTTAATCTAAAATTGGCCATCAATTAATCAAAATAAAATAACGTAAACATTTCATTTCTGCCTCTCAGTTCTTCCATCACTAATTGGCTATTGAGAACTTTTTAAAATGAGCAAAATTGAACAGTGAATGACAGACTGCTGTGTTTATTCTATGGCTCCCCGTCATATGACTCAGGGTGGTTTGTGAGTAGCACACTCTTCTGGTGAATATATCTAATAGCAACTGAGATTCACAATAATCCAGTAGACCCTAATAATTACTCATACCTAAAAATTGTAAAATAATCCTCTGAGTTTTAAAAGTAAACAGTAGCAATGATCTAACATTAAAATATAAACACAATAAAAACACCCTCCTCTTTTGTCGAGGATTACTGAAGAATAAGAAACATTTGCATTTTAGATTTTGCTGTCTAAAACAGGACAAGCTCCACTCCCGCGGCACGGGCATGCGTGATTCATTCGCACTTTCAATGCGTAGACCTCCACAACATGCTCTCGTGCAGAAGCTGACTGTACACTGCGGGCTCGTGACGACCTTTGGCTGGGGTGGACCCGTCAACAACAGCGGGCCCCAAGTCAAGGCAACACATTAAAACACTAAAAAGTTTCAGCAATGGGCACATGTTCTTTATAACCCACATACTAAACAGCAGCTCAAACAAACATAATACACCTGTTGTTACAGGGACATCACCAACACCGAGTGACCAGGGTAGAATACAAGATATCATGTTTTACATGCCTCATACTCATATTTTTATTAATTTTGACATTTGTAGGCTTGAAAATGCTTAATTTAGGCCAATAATAAGTACAATTTGCAATTTATTATTAAAATGTATCAATTTATTTAATTAAATTCATGCAAAATGGCAAGTGAGGACTGTTTTCCATTGAAAATATATGGAGAGACTGACTGATTACCCCACAGTAATTTGCGGGCATCGAGGACACAGGCACTAAAAGAGTAAACGGGCATAGATGGTACATAGCCTCCCGCTGGAACTCCACATGCGCCACAATAAGTGCATCTTCCCCCTGCTACTCAAGATGTTTCACTCAAGGCAAAGATGGCTGCAGATGGCTTTTCTCTGCTCAGCTGCAGTTGAATCCTGTTGTGGACTGAACAGTTTTAATGAGAAAAAAACAAAAAACAGATACATCATTCAGTTACTTTTACAACCAATCATGTCCAATCTTCTTTTCTTTTTTTTTTGACATTTGACTGCGTTTATTATGATTTTGTTGAGACACATTTCGATGCCGGACTTGACATTAGGAGGGATGGGTGGGGGGTGTGGTGGGGGATATAGGAAAGTGTGCAGAAGAACCTATTTCAACCATATTACATAATAAAAACAATTAACATATTTCAACCATATTATAAATAAACAATAATAACCACAATATCAGCAACAACCAGAACAGTCACAGAGCAAAATGAGAAAAGAAGGAAAAAGAAAAAAAAATAACAATCATAATAAATAAATATTTACATATGTACATACATACAGTACATATACATATATACATACATATACAGTACATACATACACATATACATATCCACGAACCCCCGGGCCCAGAAGCCACCCGCCCCCCAAAGAAGGGGCCATTTTCAACACCCCGGGAGCTCCAGGCCGCCCCAGACACAACTGCAGCGGGCCATCGCCCACCCTGACGCCAAAGGCAGGCGCCCGCAGAGGGCCCGTGGGTTTGCCATCCCCCAAAACAACCCCGTCCACCCCACCCCCAGTGCCCCCCCCCCAGTACACACACCGCACACCAAACCCTGTTCCCCCACTCACACATGCCCACATGCATAAACACATCCCATACACCCACGCACTTACATTTTCACATATACACCTGGAGTCCCACCCTCCAATGCAGCAAGTGGCACCACCGCGAGCACCCTCGAGACACGGTGCCATACCACCATACCCGGCTGCAGACTTTGCGCAAGATCTACCAACATAAAAGTTTAGTCACTTTTATATTTTTCCCTTTATTACAACTTTGTGGTTAAATGATACATACATGTGTGACAGACATAAATCAGTAATTAATGTTGTTGCTTTTTTCCTTTTCTTTATGACAAAAGACCTTGTCATTGCTCTTTTTCAACAAATAATGATACCAGTTGTTTTGTCTTTGTTGATACAACTTCCCTGCAGCTTCAGCAAGAAAGCACAGGATGCAAATTAGTAGTCACATCTGTGCAAGAGACGCAATTTTGAGCCGCTTACAAATTGCATTACGCAATTCAGCCTGTTGGATCATATTGAATTCCCAAATACTGATGGTCCACATTCATAATTACATGTGACTCTGATCGAACCGAACTGGGATTTTTTGAATACATCATGCAGTGCGATGTTTTTTACACTACCCTCCTCTGATGTTGATCCCGGTTTTCATGACAGCCCACGGTGAGTGCATTGAGGCAAAAAGCCAAGCCAAATAGAATTTGAGTCACATCAGATTAGTAATGTGAACATTGTCTTGGGCTGATGTCTTTCCCATAGATCAGAATACCGATGTGCCTTAAGTTACAGTTCCCATTAAAGCACAAGGCAGTTGAGCAGTGTTTGGGGACAAAAAAAACCCTTTCAAAGTCAATTAGATCTTTTCCTTTTGTATGCATTGCTGCAGAGTGCACTGCTGTGAAAAGATTGCTTTTGTATTATTCTGCAGATTACTTCATTTTTATGATATATCATAATTTACTTGACTCAAATTTGCTTATTCATTTCATTACATAAGTTAATGATGCAGAACCATCCCCCAATGACACCTATTAATATCTTAACGTACTATATCTACACCGTTTTTTAAAGGTAGAAAATTGAATTAACTAAAGCCTAAATTGCAGGAATTCTTTTTTACTTTGTTCCAAAAAATCTAATAAACATCCAGTTTAGAGTACAGTGGAACCTCGCTTTTCAGTTTTAATTCTCTCCAAAAGGTCAGATGAAAACAGAAGCATACAAACACCGAAGCATTTTTTTTCTACAAGTGATGACGTTGTGCTTTCTAGGTCACTTTGTCCGTGGTTTGGAATTATTTATAAGTAATTATTTATAAGTTTCACCTTCCGATTGCAAATATGGAATTTGCAATGATTGTAAAGCACTGCAAGGGGTGAGTATGTCAGCTTTTTATGCTTCTGATGTAACATCACAGCTCACGTGCAGCTAGTGTTAGTGCAGCAAAACAATAGGTGATTGTAGATGTGTTAAGTTTATTGATTGTATTAGTCCTGAATTTCATACTTTTCACTTGACTTTATTTTTTTAACATTCCAAATGGTATAGTTGTCAACATTATTTATTTGGAGTTGGGTTTGGGAATAGACTAACCTGTCTTACTTAAGGGGAGAACGCGCCATTTTAGATTATTTAGATTTACATTTTGTTCATATAAAATGTTTCAAATGAATATGGCACTTTTTCTTGTATATTTGTGTTATTTTGCACAGTCCGTGTTTTTGTGAAATGCATCCTGTAGCATCACAGAAAAGGGACCTTTTGGTAATGAAGTGCCAGCCAGTATTGGATATTGGTAAAAAGCCAATATCCAGCATGTCTACATTTTTGTGAAACTAAAAAATATACATATAAATTAGGACTGATTTATATTCTTGATTACTTTAAATTATTTAGCGTAATTAATGCATACTTATCACTGCAAGCCACACCTTTCCGTTGCAGTGTAGCTCCTCACAGCGTCACACAGGGTCTATCTACTGCCATGCCAAGCGTATTTTTATATACGTCGTACGATGCCACATCCAGTGATGGTAAACAGGGAAATAATATCTCAACCATATATTTTTATCAAAAGCTCCCTGCGCCCTACGACCAAAGTTTTCCAACTGACTTTATATTGTCGGCCGAATTACGAGCGAGCAGATGGAGGAAAAAAGAAAAAAAAAACACAGGCAATGACCGACGCAACACGAAACGTTTACAGCTCTGTCTTGTCCAAACTACGTATGTTACAAAACAAGTTTAGCAATTATCTTTAAATATCATACAAACCGAAAGCTAAATTTCATGTTGGGTGTGTGATCCAAGATGACTGAATAAATAAAATGTGTAAATGCTGGGAGGATTATTCATCTACATCTTTTATACAATTAATCATATGAAACCAAGGAATCACTGTACATGATCCATTCAGCCAGACCAGTCCTTCTTCCCTGGGGGGGGGGGTCCCGAGAAGCAGGGTGTACTCTCCATGTTAGTGTAAACCTGCCAATGTGTGCAAATGTATTGCACTCAACATGCCATTTGACTCTTGAATACACGTCACAGCTCTCCATTTTGTTGCATTTTCCTGGTTTCAGTTTCAAACTCTTTTTGTGCAGTACAGATAAATATCAGTCAGAGGCGGCGTGGGGCACGGGCAAACCGGGCAGTCGCTTGGGGCGGCATTTATTCGTGTCACATGGGCGGGCAGCACGAGCAGTGAAAGAAAAAAAGAGAAAAAGATCTGCGTTTGCCCGGGGAGTAATCCAATGTAGAGCCACTACTGCTATCAGTTGTCAATAGAATTTCAAATGGGGGGCCCGCAAAAACATTTCTGGCCCCTAGGGGGCCGTGACAGAAAATAACTGAGAACCACTGCACCAGACAGCCAACTAGCCAACCACACCTTAATTGTGGTTAATACCTTGTTTATATTGTGGGTCTACCTGATTTCCTCCTCATCTCAGAGTCAAGCGTGCTCCACTTCAAGGGGTTGTGCACCTTTTGATGAAAAGATCCAACGCTGATGCTGATTAAAAAGAGAACAGCGTCTTATGCGGTATGGCTGTTATCCACACCTTCCCCAGCGCAAGGCATGATAGGCAGCGTATGAATGAAATCCTTTGTAAGTATAACTTTGGCTTACCTGTGCGTGAAAAGCTTCTTGATCATAGTGTCTGTCAGAGGGGTCCTCTGACATCACATGCTCTATTTCTTTCACATCAGTCGTCTTCATTAGACTTGAGACAGCTCAACTCAGCCTTGAGGGGCAATAAGAGACCAAGTCAGCTGCTTCTCCTCACACACTACTGTCTGATGTGGCGTCACAAGCATCCAATACGTTCTAGCTGTCTCACTGGAGGGATATTGTAGTTTTCACCTTGCATCTGTATTGCAATTGATTATTGCATAATTAGTTATTGAAAGTCCCACGTTTTTTTCATTGTTTTTATGCTTTTTCGCCTCAAAATGTTTGGGTGCAATTATGGTTTGCTTGTTTATCGCTGATGTCAACCCTCTTATTCCCTTTGGTTTTTTTTTCTCCTGTCTATCATCCTCTGCTTTGTTATTCAAAAAAAAAAAAGAAAACAGCAGATGAGTGTTTGCAACATCCTATTGAGACAATGGTGTCCTAGAAACATAAATTTCCAACATCAAGACAATCTACTACGGAATAGCACAAAATTATGAGTTCAGCTAAAAAAAATCTAAAACAAACATACTGAGGAAGGCAAACAACTTCAAACCATCCATATGCATAGATTGCCTTCGACAGGCAGTCTTTGTTTCAAGAAACAAAGAAATGCACGTTGAAGTCTCCTGAAACGTTGCAATAATTATCAATAACGTTGTTTTCTGTTATATGTTTCAAACAGACATAAGCATATCCCTGACTGAATTCTGATAACAGCCTTACAGAAGGATGCTTTCAAATGCTTACCAGCAAGTCACCGAGCATTAATGTTAATTAACAAAATAACATCCTTTTAACAATTATTCATGTTTGCTCACAATCCAAGTTCAGATTACACAATCTTTTCTTTGTATCTGAATCTATTATTACACCTTATGAATAATGGAAGTTCATTACAACCTGAAAATGTTCTTTATTCTCCAACCATGTCCTTATTATGAAGTTGTCAGGGCCGTAATTTCATTTCCTCAGTTGATGAATGTGAAGTCATTGAGGTTCAGAGAAACGGAAGCTATTTTGATACCTCTTGCAACCAAGATTCCTCTGGGACACCAAGTCTACAAAGTGATAATTCTAATAGCAGTCTGTTGAACAGAAAATATTTATAAGGTAGATTTTAAGAACATTGGGGGCACCCTTTTTGTACCGTCTCTTTTCATTCACCTCATGGGAGTTTTGGACCAGACTCAGTGGTAATCGGAATGCGTACTCTCTGTAATTCTCAGCTTCAACTCAAACCACAACATAAAACAGCACAAAAAGCGTTGTTTTACATCAAAACAACAATTTATTTACAAATATAACCCCATGAACTGTTATCAATTTTCACATTTGGAAGTGAACTGCGTGTGTGTCGTGTACACGTGCGTGTACGTAACCTTCTGCAAGTTACATGCTCATCCACTATGGAATCATAGGAGTGCCGCAATGGAAAGGCAATACGTGTAGAAATAGGGGAATCAATAATAAAAATATACTAATGTAGTCATATTGTTTTTCCATTTGCTCATTGCCTTTTCTATATTGTTAGTTTTTTCCATTTTGCCGTAGCTTTTCCTATTTTTCCATTACATTCTCATTGCATTTACCGGATGGCTCGAGCTGGCGACAAAAAGCAAAGACAAAAGAAGGACCTTCTCCCAGATTGACTAGTTGCTTTCAGTGATTCAGAAGTAAAGTAGCTATGCTTCAATGTAACTCTTAGCGCGGGAAAAAATGTCACGGACAGGGGGGGTAATGCGTAATTCAGGGGGGACCCTGCTTCTCACCCAAAGTTACCTGGAATAGGCTCTTATTTTTGAGAAACAATTTTTGTTCTATCTGACACAAATTCGATGTAAGTATGATTCATGTTTGGATTTGATTTATGTCATACAAATACATGGGAAATCCATCCATCCATCCATCCATTTTCTATGCCGCTTATCCTCATTAGGGTCGCCAGTATGCTGGAGAACATGCAAACTCTGCACAGAGATGCAGACGGAGATTCGAAACCTGAACCTCCTGACTGTGAGGCCAATGTGCTACCCACTCGTCCACCGTGCGGCCCTGATAACAAAAATTCATTCATTCATTCATTCATTCATTTTCTCAACCGCTTATCCTCATTAGGGTCGCGGGTATGCTGGAGCCTATCCCAGCTGACTTTGGGCGAGGGGAATGGCACACCCTGGACTGGTCGCCAGTCAATCACAGGGCACATATAGACAAACAAACATTCACACTCACATTCATACCTATGGACAATTTAGAGTCGCCAATTAACCTAACATGCATGTTTTTGGAATGTGGGAGGAAACCAAAGTACCCGGAGAAAACCCACGCACACACAGGGAGAACATGCAAACTCCACACAGATCCGCCAAGCTGTGATTCGAACCAAAGTCTTCCATATCTCAGATTCATAAGGTTAGATGCACATGTGTTTATTTTAAAGAACCACACACAAATAATCTTTTGAGGACAAAGCATACTTCCTATAATGACAACAAGAGAGCAAAATTGTTCAGTGACACTTGGAAAAGGTTAGTACATACCCCATGATTGTCATATCCACTTCCCCGTGGGACAAAAACAAGCTCTGAACTAACCACATTGCTTGTTTCTTTTACTGTGGTAAAAAGTCACATTTGGAGTCCAAAGATGAGATGCTGAGGGGATAATTCCAGCTAGCTGTAGCAAGCACGCTACTGCCAGTGACAGCTAAGCAACACGTGTAAAGAAAAGAAAGATGCAATAAAAGTCAAACACCAATAGGTTTGATAAGGGAGCGATCCAACACACTGGCATCGATTGGCATAGACTCTGTCATGCTGTCAAACTGAAACCATTGAGGTTTTACAGACCAGTGCAGTACGGGACAAAGTGCATCTTGGTTCAGTATGGGTATTGTCAACCCAATATAACACATCAGACATCCACATTAATGTCATGTTTGTGTTGGTTTTTGTGATCGGCTTTGAAAGGCACTTATTGGCAAATACCAATCACGTTTTTTTAATGGAAATCATCCGATACTAATTGGACGCTGATTGATCAGCGCACCCCAAGGGTATTTAAAAAGATTCTCAATTAAAATGTTTAATTCATGCAAAAAGTCTACAGTTCAGAGTCAAGACAAAGTCAACAACTTGACTCTTTTACTATCATTTTTTTTATCTGTACTGCAGTCAATTAATGAATCTGACCAGAGCAATCAGAGACTCCTTTTAAACTATATTTTACATTCGGCAATCATACACAAAAAAAGTGTAAGTGAAAAACACTGAACGGAACATCAGTTTATAGACTACTCTCTGAACAACAGCTTACTTTTATGATTGTACAATGTACTCTTGAGAGAAATGAACAATGACAATTTTTAAAGCTTTTCAGAGCTGGAGATAATTCTAAGTGACTTAATGCTTTATTTATTCAATCATTATAATGTATTATCCAAGGGAGTAACAGAGCTCCATCAGTCCCTGCCACCCCCTGGGGCAACAGATGTTTCACGGCCCATATGGTGCCTTCATTTCTTTCATGGTTTCTCTCAGTCTGTTTCTGTAATCTCAACATTTGTTGCTCTCTTGTTCTTACATAAGAAAAAATACATGGGAACAAAAGTAGGGAGTGGTAGTAGCTGGCAGTGGTGTAGCTTACTCAATTGACAGTGTCCAGAGTGCCAAATCCAGTGAATCTTGGTTCCAGAAGGTCTGATTATACAGTATACAAAATATTCTCTAACTGAATATATTTTCCAAATAAGAAATAATGCCAATCAATCCTTTCTACAGACCTAAAAACACACTAATATAATACCAATAATACCTTATGAACATAGCTGAACTCGATCTGTGTACTAAATATCTATTAGAGATTAATAAAGTATATATCTAGAAAGATAAGACTTTATCGCCATATTGTACACTAACAGGAAACTGTAATGTAAAAAAAACATGGTAACCAAAAATTCATTGCATATCTACCCTAGTCCTCCGTGAATCACCACCTTATCGTGGTGGAGTCGTTTGAGTGTCCGAGTGATCCTAGGAGCTATGTTGTCGGGGGCTTTATGTCCCTGGTAGGGTCTTCCAAGGCAAACAAGTTCTAGGTGACAGGCCAGACTAAGAGGGATTCAGAAGACCCTTATAATTAAAACTAAGAGGAGTGACCACAGTGACTCACCCGGACGTGGGACACCGGGGCCTTACCTTTGAGCCAGGCCTGGGGGATGGGCTCACAGGCAAGCACCAGGTGGCCAGGCCTTCATACGTGGGGTCTTCGGGCCGGTCCCAGCCCGAAGAAGCAGCATGGGAGCTCACCGGGTTCGGTGCCATGTGATTTGGGCAGTGCTCGAGGGCGGGTGTCCGGGCCACCAGGTCTTCGGCGGCCAAATTTGGTTTTTGGGACATGGAATGTCACTTCTCTGATGGGGAAGGAGGCCGAGCTTGTGGAAGAGGAGAGACATTCCGACAAGATATAGTCGGACTCAACCCACAGTTTGGGCTCTGGAACCAAATTTCTTGAGAGGGGCTGGACCTTGTTCTACTCTGGAGTTGCTGCAGGGGAGAGGCGGCGAGCTGGGGTGGGCTTATTGATAGCCCCCCGGCTTAGTGCCTCTGTGCTGTAGTCATCCCCGGTGAACAAGAGGGTTATTTCCCTACGCCTTCGGGCTGGGGAAAGGGTCCTGACTGTGGACTGCCGAACGGCAGTTCATAGTACCGAGCCTTCTTGGAGTCTATCAAAGGGGGTCTGGAGAGCACCCCAGCTGGTGACTCCATAGTTCTACGGGGAGATTTCAACGCCGATGTGGGCTTGTGTGACTTGGAGGGGCGTGGTTGGGAGGAACGGCCTCCCTGATCTGAACCCGTGTGGTGTGTTGTTGCTGGACTTCTGTGCGAACCACAGTTTGTCCATAACAAACACCATGTTCGAACATAAGTATGTCCATAAGTGCACTTGGCACCAGGACACCCTAGGTCACAGGTCTATGATCGACTTTGTGGTCGTAGCATCAGACCTGCGTCCCCATGTTCTGGACACGTGGTGAAGAGAGGGGCTGAGCTGTCAACTGACCACCACCTTGTGATGAGTTGTATTAGATGGCGGAGAAGGATGCTGGACAGACCTGGTAGACCCATCACCCATAGTGATGATGTGCTGGGAACGTCTGGCAGAGTCTCCCGTTCGTTGAGTCTTCAACTCTCATCTCCGCACCTCAAGGGAGGGAGGACTCGGATATTGAGTCCGAATGGGCTGTATTCCGTGCCTCCATTGCTGAGGCAGCAAGTTGTACGAAGGTGGTTGGTGCCAGTCGTGGCGGCAATACCCGAACTCGTTGGTGGACACCGGGGGATAGGGCTGCTGTCAAGCTGAAGAAGGAGTCCTATCAAGCATGCGGTACTCCCGAAGCAGCTGACAGTTACTCGAAAGGCCAAGAGGCATGCAGTGCCTTCGGTGGTGGTTGAGGTGGTCGTGTGGGAGGAATTCGGTAAGGCTGTGGAGCACGACTTTCGGTCGGCCTCGAAGAGGTTCTGGCAAATCGTCCGACACCTCAGAAAGCGGAAGCAGTCCCCAGTTCACACTGTTTACAGTGAGGACGGGGACTTGCTGACCTCGACTGAGGATATTGTTGGTCGGTGGAATACTTTGAGGCCTTTCTCAATCCCACTGACATACCTTCCGTAGAGGAAGCAGAGTAGAGGACACGTACGTGGACGGTTCTATCACCGTGGCTGAGGTATTTGGGGTAGTTAAAACACTCTCCAATGGCAAGGCTCCGGGGGTGGACGAGTTTCGCATGAATTTCTCAAGGCTATGGTTGTTGGAGAAAACGTTTTGGCTGACACGCCTCTTCAACATTGCATGGAAAAGTACCTCTGGACTGGCAGACTGGGGTGGTGGTTCCCATTTTTATAAGGGGGGTGTGTTCCAACTATAGAGGGATCACACTACTCAGCCTCCCTGGAAAAGTCTATTCCAGGCTGCCGGAGAGAAGGGTACGACCGTTAGTCGAACCTCGGTTACAGGAGTTGCAATTTAGTTTTCGGCCCGGTCACGGAACACTGGACCAGCTCTACACCCTTGCAATGGTACTGGAGGGTATGTGGGAGTTTCCCTCGTGGTGTCCTGTGGAGGGTGCTCCGGGAGTACAAGATTGGTGGTCCGCTACTACGTGCCATTCGGTTCTTATACAATTGAAGCAGGTGCCTGGTTCTCATTGCCAGCAGTAAGTCGAGCTTGTTTCAGGTGAACGTTGGCCTCCGCCAAGGCTGCTCTTTGTCACCGATTCTGTTTATAATCTTCATGGACAGAATTTCTAGGCACACTCAAGGCGTTGAAGGAGTCCAGCTTGGTGACCTTAGGATCTCGTCTCTGCTATTTGCAGACAATGTGGTCCTTATGGCCTCATCAGGCTGTGACCTTCAGCGTTTACTGGAGCATTTTGCAGCTGTATAATAATAATAACATTTGTTTTTTAATACTTCACTACCCTATGCTAGTAAAATTACATTATTTTTTCTCCTAGTATTAAAAGTTTATTCTCATAAAATTTGAACTTTTTTCTTGTTATAATATGACTTTTTTTCTTCCTAATATTTTGACTTTTTTATTTGTTTACAATTTCTACTTCTATTTTTCTCTCCACATATTTATTTAATCATTACTTTATTCCCATATCTGCAGTTGTCACGCAAATAAAGCTGAGCATAGCCTTTCCTTCTTTTTGAGTGAGTACACTCTGAGGGCCATACAGTCGCAAATACTGAAATCTTTGTGTGAATGCTTGGCCAGCACCTCAAGCTCAGCCTTCACAGGAGTGAACCACTCAAGGCTTGTTCTGCCCTCAATACAATCTTCCTATCATTAGTGACGACACCGCAGTAACCCCAGCTCCATGTCGACAATTTTGATATCATTATTCACAACAGCTGTCATCCATCAAACATTTCTTATCACAACAACACTTGTACTACACAGCAGACAATGCAGAAACCCCAAGTACTTTGTCTTGACAAAAGAAATCCAAGATTTTTTGTTATTCAATCAACCTTCTTTAAAAAAAAAAACCCTGAAACCTAAAAAAAACAACTGATAATGGGATTGTCAAGGATGGTTTTAAAACATTAATTTCTTTTTTTCCACTTATTCTGTTCATGGTCATAGGTGTTCTTGGTCTCTACTGCGACTATAAATAGTTAAGTTTTTCTATAATATTGTACACTACTGCATCGCATTGTAACCTTATTATCATTAAAGAAAAGAAAGTATAAGGGTATGCGAGGGTATGCTGAAGTCTATGCCAGCTGACTTCGGGGCGAGAGGCGGGCTACATCCTGGACTGGTTGCCAGTCAATCACAGGGCAGGGCAGACAAACAACCATTCACACTCACGTTCAGACCTATGGACAATTTAGAATTGCCAATTACCCTAACATGCATGTCAAGTTACCTAACATGCATGGAGTACCCACACGAGGAGAACATTCAAACACATAGATGTTAATGGAGAATCAAATCCAGATCTTCCAGATCTCCTGACTGTGTGGCCAAATGCTACTACTCGACCACCGTACAGCAGTTCTACAGTAATTCTGAAAAATAACATCAATAAACCATATATTCTCTTTTTTTTTAATCAAAATGAGGAAGTCAGGATTAATACAATGCTTAATACAAGACATGCGTTATTACTTATTATTACTTTATAGATACTTGATTGGCATTTTGAGTAAATAAATGTATAAATAGCAAGTGCTGTTTTTCCCTTTTTAATGCTCGTGCACATAAACAGTAAAAGAAAAATTATATTGTGCACTCTATTTATTACAATTTATGATAGTGGAGTTTCTGTGAAGTTCTTTTCACAGATTATCATCTTTGCTGACCTGGAGGCAAAATATACTTACACTTAACATAGAGCTACTGGATAATTAATAATAATAATGCCTTGCACTTGTTATGCGCTTTACAAAGCCTCACAGAGCGCTTACACTGAGGTCATTATTCATTCACTCCACACTTGGTGATGGTAAGCCACTTCTGTATCCACAGCTGCCCTGGGGCAGACTGACGGAAGCAAGGCTGCCAGTGTGCGCCATCAGATCCTCCGACCACCACCGACACTCACACCACTTTCATACTAGGCAATGTGGGTGAAGTGCCTTGCCTAAGGGCACGAGGAACGTTTATTTCCTCCCACTGTGACACCTGGTGTTTCTCTGAGGTCTCCCATCCAAGTGCTGACCAGGCCCTGCCCTGCTTAGCTTCTGAGATCTGACGGTACCAGGTTATGACAGGCAGGTTTGGCCAGGCAGGATAAGCACGGATAAACCATGCTTAACTGCAAAACTCAGCACTGTGGTCTCCAAGCATTGTTAGTTAACACAAAATTACACACTTAACCTTCCGCTAAAACATAATATAAAACAATAGTTCCCCAAAGTGTATTGATTAGAGAAAAAAAGGAAAAGAGAATCATAATGAGTATCATGACATGACAACATATTTCTCATTTTAAATCAGTGTCACTTTCATTGTTGTCTCGGGTGTTGACTAAAAACCCGAGACATAAAACGCAAATACTCTGAAGCTCACATTGTGTGTCAAGGCAGACATCAGCTCTTGCGCATATAGTCTTGCTTGATTCACTTTTAATTATATTGTGTGCGGAATGCGCTGTTTACATTTAATGACATAATCTTTTGTCTGAGTTTGGGATGCAGTAAAATGCGTAACAGGTACGTATTATGAAAACATGTATGGTATATGTTTGCAGTATATTTTCATATGGCTATCGCATTAAATCACTGTAGTCTGTACGTCATGCCCCTCAAAGTGACAGTACCTCGGCTGGTACCCCTTTCAGGAGAATTACCTTTTTAGGTCAGCCTGAAAAAGGGTGTTCGCCACTTGAGGTCTTCCAGGTTGTGAGTTGTGAGTGTGATGTATTTAATTTTGTCATGTTATTGGACAAATATCGATTCTAAGCTGCTCCAAATATTGTTGTAGAGCAGAGGCTTGTAGTTGGAGTTTAAAGATGACGTACTCTGGCTGAATGGGTAGCATGGTTGGCCTCACAGTCAGGAGGTTCAGGGTTCGAATCTCCGTTGGGCATCTCTGTGTGGAGTTTGCATGTTCTCCCCGTGCGTGTGTGGGTTTTCTCCGGGTACTCCGGTTTCCTCCCACATTTCGAAAACATGCATGTTAGGTTAATTCGCGACTCTGAATTGTCCATAGGTATGAATGTGAGTGTGAATGATTGTTTGTCTTTGTTTGTCTATATGTGCCCTGCGATTGAGTCCAGGGTGTACCCAGCTTCCCGACCAAAGTCAGCTGGGATAGGCTCCAGCATACCTGCGACCCTAATGAGAATAAGCGGTATAGAAAATGGATGGATGGAGATGACGTACTCAGAGATAAAGCGATAACTGTGTTTGTTTGCTTTAGTATTCATCTCCATCCATCCATCCATTTTCCATGCCGCTCTCTCATTCGGGTTGCAGGGGTGTGCTGTAGCTCATCCCAGCTGACATTGGGCGAGAGGCATGGTACACCGTGGACTGGTTGCCAGCAAGAGAAGCAGGGAAAACTTTAAATTTGAGTGCAGACCTGCCAACATGTCTAAATTTATTGTACTCAGCATGCAGTTTGACTCTTGGTTACACTTGTATGCTTCACAGCTGTCCATTTTGTTGCATTTTCCTGGTTTCAGTTTCAAGTTCAGTCTGTACAGTACAGAACATTAAATGATATCAGTTTCACAATAGTATTTTGAAATTGGGGGCGGTGGGGACAAAAACAGTTCCGTCCCTGGTGGAGCATGACAGAAAATAACCACTGAATTAAACAAAGATGGCACAGGGAGAAAATGTGAACTCCACGCTGATGTCCGGGAAAGAGATGTCTATAACACAGCCCGTTATCAATACACGCGCTATGCTTGTTGGAAGGCTTTATGTTGAATGATTTGAAATGTAGACTTGGTTAAAATCTTTCAAATTGTTATACCTAGCAAAAGCTTGTCTGTTTATTTTTTTTCAAAGCAACCCCGACAATTTTCTACGTGTTTTCCAGGATCATGTTACATTTAGTCTATCCAAGCGGCATGGCTTTAACCCCATTCCCTTCCTCTAGTTGCCTGAGGGCAAAAGGTAAACGGAGGTTTCTATCAGTCGAAACCCCAGTACTGCAAAAGGCTTTCAACTCCCACCAACTGAACCTACAAGCTGAGGAGCTGTCAAGCCAAACTACCGAGCCAGGTGAGGGACCAGTGAGGGGGAAGGCAAAGGCAAACACCATTACTGTACTGTCTGTTTATGCCAACAGAAGAGAGAAAAGGAGGATAAACACTCATTGAGCAATACAGAAAGGAAATTGCTCTGCAAGCAAACTGACAAATCGTAATCAAGGAGCAGTAACATCTGAATCTAATCAGGTGCAAAACATTTCGCTTGCAAGCAAACCCTGGTGAAATCTTGACTATTTCTTTGAACACTGTCAATTGGCTGTCAATTGTATGAACTATAAATATTACTGACAAGGAAATGCACATTACTGAAACGAGACATACTGTTTTTGCCACAAGCAAAAATGACCAGAAGTGATAAAGTCCCAAAAACCCCAACTGCCAGGGCATTAACACATAGCATGTAGGCAAATCAGCCTGGCAAATGGACTCTGTTTGGACAGCCAATCATGTCTTTCTCTCAACTTCATGGAAGAGTTTGATAAACCCAGGACAGCACAAGCACACAATATTGCACTCAAACATGACTATGACACATTTTTAAAGGGCTTATGTGATGGCTGCATTTGTTTCATGAACATACTGTATCTCTTGCAGGTGCAGCCACTGACAGCAGCATTAGTAGTACATTAAGTGCATGAAGTACTACATTAGGTGCGTCAGATGAAGTAGCTCTCAAGCCATCAGTAAGAAGTAAGGGTTCAATTGTAATTTATTTGAGCAAACAGAGATCTTATGATAATGTACTCATTTAAATAAAGCACCTTGCTGCTGCCCATTTAGTTTATCTGCCAAATGCCGTCTTTGGAGATAGAGCACGCTCCCAGGAGTTGATCCTAAAATGCTCAAATCCATCAAGGGTTCTATTGCAAAAGTGTTCTTGGAACAGCTCCTTACCCTTTTTTTTAAACACATGGACTAATCTTTTTGCTAATTGCTCTGCCTCTCTAGGGTGACATTAGGACTTGGTACTCATTAAGGTGAGAGCAATAAGTTTATAAAAATGTTATTTTACAAAGTCAAGGAGGAATAAATAAGAGGATTGTTCGCAAAAACATTTTGGTCCATGTTTTTAATTGGGAGAAAATATCCCAACTTTAAATGAAGGAAATACATAAAATTGAGGTTTAGATTACTCCTCGACATATATGACAGTTGACAATATTCGTTAGACATAAGAATATCTTATTAAAGCATATCATTGAGATCTTATATTGGAATATCTGGGTTCGAATCTCTGTTGGGCATCTCTGTGTGGAGTTTGCATGTTCTCCCCATGCATGCGTGCGTTTTCCCTGGGTACTCCACATTCCTCCCACATTCCAAAAACATGCATGTTAGG
>QODF01000006.1:1464944-1499907 GCA_024372805.1 Oostethus manadensis
CGGACCAGAACCTCTCGCCACAAGAACAGTTTTTTTCCTGCTGCTGTTGAACTCATAAACACTTTATAACATTTGCACTATGCTCACTTTATAACCAGTATTTTTGGCACCTTATAATACCTGCACTAAAACACCTTCTTGCCTTTACTTATCAGTGATTTCAATTTCAATTTTTTATTTAGGGTTCTATGTTTAGTTAGTGTTAGTTCTATGTTTATTTAATGCTCTGTGTTCACTTTGAATTCTACATCGCACTGAGTCGCCAAAGAAAGTTCCTAGTTCGTGAATTGTTCATTACAATGGTAATACAGTTTTTTTGATTCTGATTCTAAAATGCAAGAAAAGACCAAACTTGTGCGCTAATTGGAGGACATTTAGCTGTTAACTGGCTGTCGAGCATTGCACAATGAAACGCAGTGCATGGGCAGTACAGGTAAAGACACTAACACAGCGGGCTTAAGCAACAGAATACAGTATTCAGCCGATATGAGTCTACGCCCTGGAAAAATTTATCAGATGGAAAATGACAATCCACCCATCCATTTTCTATACCGCTTATCCTCATTAGGGTCGCGGGTCGCTGGAGCCTATCCCAGCTGGCTTTGGGCGAGAGGCGGGGTACACCCTGGACTGGTTGCCAGTCAATCGCAGGGCAGACATTCAACCATTCACACTCACATTCATACCTATGGACAATTTAGATTCGCCAATTAACCTAACATGAATGTTTTTGGAAATTGTTTTTGGAGAACATGCAAACTCAACACAGAGATGCCCAACAAAGATTCGAACCCTGAACCTCCTGACTGTGAGGCCATTGTGCTACCCACTCGTCCACCGTGCGGCGAAAATGACAATGTTGAAGATAAACAACCACCATAGATGAAATACAAGTTAGAGGGCCTCCTCCAGCATTTGATGCTAAATCACGGTCATCTACGACATCCACCAGGCCCTCTCAGTGATTGACATCAACAGCTTCTTCGGCCACAAAAGCATATGCCAAAGCAAAGGCAGCCAAAGTAGGATTAACATATGCTGAAAAAGAAGCAGATATCATGAGGCAGAGGAGCTAGCATCTTAAAACAAAAGGCGGATTATGATTCCAGACTTCATTTGTTAAAGTGCCGTAAAGGCCGTTGCTGCAGCTACAGCCGAAGCAGCAGTGTATGAGGAAGTTAAAGCTGAAAGCAGAGAGTTCACGCCTGTGCGCTGTGTTGAAGAGGAGTGTTTCAGTCCAACCCACCAGTCAATATGTGCAACAACAGTCTTAGTTGTCTCATGAGCTGCCTTCCAAATACTCTGAAGAGGAGACACACAGAATAAGAGGTAATGAATGTGAAATATTCAACACAAGACCAGCCACAGTTCTCAGAGCCAGCAAACAACAAACTTCTAAAAAAATTAAAAGGGAGTCGTACGATGCACACCCTCACGGTATCCATGTGGATACCCTCACGGTATCCACCCTCACGGTACCCAAGTGTTCCAGGGAAACAATAGGGATATGAAGGCATATCCTGCAGGAAAAAAGAAGAAAGCTCTTAAATTGTATGCTGTGCTAGACAAGCAGAGTAAGTGGCTTGCAAAGACTGAATTCTTCAACATCTTCAAGATTAAATACAACTCTACCCCGTACACCCTAAAAACATTTTCTGGAACACAGGAGACTATGGGTTGGAGGACCACGGATTTCAAACTTGAGTCGATGGATGGAAACTTACAACTTCTCCTGCCAATATTAGAGTGTGACATGATACCAGACGACAGAACTCAAATTCCATCCCCAGAAATCGCAGACTGTCACCCCCACCTACAGTCAGTTGCTAACAAGATGCATCCTGTAGATCAAGATGCTCCTATTCTCCTGCTCTTAGAAAGAGATAGCATAAGGGTGCACAAGGTACAGCAGCAGATCAATGGGCTGACCATTGTCCCTTTGCGCAACGGCTAAACCCGGGTTGGGTCATGGTGGAAGAAGTGTGCTTGGGAACTGTCCACAAAACTTCAGAAACAAACGTCTACAAGGCTCAAAGGACGAGCATCCTGTCTCAAACAATGTCCTAACAGCCTCCACCTGAAAGACGACTACAGCGGCATGCCACAGCCTTACGGTCTAACCACACCCGCCTAAATGAACGACACAATCTTCTCAGCTGTCACAGATAATCTTGGATGCACAGTGATGCTAAGACAGAACCCCGGCTGACGATAAACCAGCTCCATCTATAGAAAATCAGAGATTTCGAACCCTCATGGATGCAGAGGTCTACCAAAATAATGAAAACAGCTGGGTTGCACCATTGCTATTTTGCTCTCCTATGCCACGCCTCCTAAGCAATATAGAGCGAGCCATTCAACGTCTCGGCTCACTCAGAAAAACTCTGGAGAGAAAACTAGAAATGAAAAGCACTACATCGACTTCATGCAGAAAATGATTGAGAGCAACCAAGCTGAACATGCGCCACCTTTGGACAAGGAAAAGGAACACTGGTACCTCCCTAGATTTGGCGTCTATCATCCCCAAATACCCAATCAAATACAAGTGGTGGTTGATTCAAGTGCAAATCTAAGGGGTTATCACTCAATAAGGTTTTCCTCAGTGGAGCAGACCTAAAAAAACTCACTGTTTGGAGTTCTCCGGCGATCCCGAAGGGAGCCTGTTGCTATTACTATTATTGTTAATGTTTTATTGCTTTGTTATTTGTGAGGACCACAGGGATTATCATTGGTATCTATGGTATGATGGAAATGATACCAACAACAACATAAGTGAATATAGGATGAAGGTTAATGTATTTGGAAACAGTCCTTACCCAGTTGCAGCCATCTATTGCATGAGACGAGCAGCCAAAAAGGGTGAAAAAGAGTATGGAACCAATGCAGAGCAGTTTGTTGAGAGACAGTTCTACGTTGATGATGGTCTAACTTCAGTTGCCACGCTGGAAGAAGCAATAGACCTCCTCACCCAAACTCAAAAGATGTTGGCGTAATCCAACTTGCGGCTACACAAGGTGGCATCCAATAGTAGCCAAGTAATGGAAGCCTTTCGAGGACCGTGCCAAGGAGCAAAAGGATCCTGAACCTTGGAGTGGAAGCTCTCATGAGCTCATGACGATAGGTGAGGGTAGGAACGTAGATTGACCGGTAAGTTAAGAGCTTTGCCTTTCGGCTCAGCTCCATCTTCACCACAACAGACCAATGCAGAGTTTGCATCACTGCAGAACCTGGACCAATCCGTCTGTCTATCTCGCGTTCCATCCTTCCCTCACTTGTGAACAAGACCCCGAGATACTTAAACTCCTCCACTTGAAGCAGGATCTCATCCATCCAGAGATGGCATTCCACCCTTTTCCGGGCAAAGATCATGGACTCGGACTTGCTGCTTCTCATCCCAGCCTCGTTACACTCAGCTGCAAACCAATCCAGCGAGAGTTAAAGGTCACGGCATGTTGAAGCCAACAGGACCACATCTTCCGCAAAAAGCAGAGACCCAATCCTGTGGCCACGAAACCGGAACCCCTGGACGCCCTGGCGGCACCTAGAAATTCTGTCCATTAGAGTAATGAACAGAATCGGTGACAAAAGGCACCCCTGGTGGAGTCCAAACCTCACTGGAAACGGGTCCGACTTATTGCTGGCATTGCAAACCAAACTCTGACACCGGTCATAAAGGGAACAAACCACCTGAATTATGGGGACAGATACCCCATATTTCCGGAGCACTTCCCACAGTACTCCCCGACAGACACGGTCAAATGCCTTCTCCAAGTCCACAAAACACATGTAGACTGGTCGTGCATACTCCTGCAGAGTATAGAGCTGGTCCACAGTTCCATGACCGGGACGAAAATCACACTGCTCCTCCTGAAACCGAGATTCAACTATGCGTCGGATCCTCCTCTCCAGAACCTTACCAGGAAGGCTGAGGAGTGAGATGCCACAATAGTTGGAACACACCCTCCGGTCCCCTTTCTTAAAAAGCGTGACCACCACCCCAGTCTGCCAATCCACGGGCAGAAAGTTGACTCTCCAAGGAAGGAAGTAATATGACCTTGGATGTGCACAATATTACCCGAGTCTTCTTCTTTTTATTTTGTAAACTTCAACTGTTTGTAATGGTTTTCGAAGTCGCCCATTATAGAGCATTGTTTTAGTTCTTTACATAATCCTTTACAGAGTTTGATTCCACATACGGAAGTACTAAAGGTTTTTAGTGTTGTTCTTGCATATTTGTGTTTTAGGTTTAGTTTATTCCTAAGATTATATTTCTCCTCTCTTGTCGAGAAAAAAATAATGACATTCTTTAGTAACTGGTTTTTGTTTGGTTTATGCATCATTTTAGCGGTTTGAAGGTTTACCAGATCAGCAAATTTAAAAACTTGTGAAATTGTGAAACAGTGGATTTGTATGTTCTCTATACGCCGCGTTATGGATTATCCTAATTGATCTTTTTTGCAGTACATCTGCACACAATAAGTTAGAAATGGTAACACCAGAGAACAATAGAGAGTTTAGAGTGATTTTTGATTTAGGACAAATTTTATTTCATCCAGTATTGAAGTATTTCTTGCTACTTTATGTTGTATGTTTTTGATGTGAGGTTTTTTTGTGAGGTGACAACTCATTCTTTCATCAATTATGAATTATCCAGGGCCTTAAGGAAATCCGTGCGGATTTCATCCACCCCCCGGGGCCCTGACACCGAGGAGCTTTTGGACCACCTCGGTGACCTCAGCCCCAGAGATAAGAGAACCCGTCACGTAGTCCCCAAGTGCTGCTTCCTCACTTGAATTGTCGGTGGGATTAAGGAGATATTCAAAGTATTCTTTCCACCGGTCCACAACATCTTGAGTCGAGGTCAGCAGCACACCATCCCTACCATCCATGGTGTTGACTGTGCACTGCTTCCCCCTCCTGAGATGGCACATGGTGGTCCAGTGTTTTTGCCTCAGTGACTCCAACTTAAAGGTTTGGAGCCGGGTGGCAACAAGAATTGCCACCACTGCCCATCCCCTCTCATTGCCAGCAACACCAGAGTGGAATAAAAAAAATCTCCCAGTCGAACTATGGAGTCGCCAGCTGGGGTGCTCTCCAGACCCCTCTCTCATAGACTCCAAGAAGGCTGGGTACTCTGAACTGCCGTTTGGCGCGTATGCACAAACGTAGGGAAATAACCCTCTCGTTCACTGGGGATGACGACAGCACAGAGGCACCAAGCCGGGGGGCTAATAATAAGCCCACCCCAGCTCGCCACCTCTCCCCTGCAGCAACTCCGGAGTAGAACAAGGTCCAGCCCCTCCCGAGAGAACTGGTTCCAGAGCCCTTGCTGTGTGTCAAGGTGAGTCCGACCATATATAGCCAGAATTTCTCCACCTCACCAGTTCAGGTTCCTTCCCCACCAGAAAGGTGACATTCCACATACCCAGAGTTAGCTTCTGTAGTCGAGGATTGGACCGCCAAGGCTGCCGCCTTCGTCCGCCACCCAGCTTATTCTGCACCCGACCCCTTTGGCCCCTCCCACAAGTGGTAAACTCACGGGAAGGGGAACCCACGTTGCCTTTTCGGGCTATACCCGACCGAGCCCCATGGGTGCAGGCCCGGCCACCAGGCGCTTGCCATTGTGCCCAAGGTGCTCAATTCATGTTACATGTTTTATCAACAAACCGGTCATATGACAGACTTATGCTGGCAGACCAAGAGAGACCAGAAAAACAAACACACAAAGTAATAAATGCAGCAAGCAGCTCATCATCCTTCTGTTGTGTGCTCAATGCTAGTTAGGTAATGGGCACTAGGGATGAGCGAGCACACTAATATCTGTTTGCTGTGCTAATTAGGACAATTTTATGAGGATTTATTTTCATATTTGTGAGTTTACTACTTATTATTTTATTTGTATTATTTAAAATAATATTCAGTTCAATGTGCATGTCACAAAATCCCACAAAGATAAAAAAGATGCATTGTTGCTGGCCAAAATGGATATGTTATTGTTTGTGCAGAGTAGTCATCTGTCAGTCACAAACAAATTGGTTTACATACGATTTCTGCCATCTGTCAAAACTCCACACGCCTCCTCCTCCACTGCCATGAAGCTCACCTCGCTTGACCTGAAAGGTAAAGCGTAATTTTTCATAACAACATATTTTATTATTTTCCAGTGCTTTTTTTTATTTTCTCATATTTTTTTTTACATTCATGCATGTAAATGATTATGTTGTCATTAATGAACATATTTATCTCGGGTGGGTACAATCCTTACACTTTATACGATTGTTTTCAATGGGGAAGTAACCAATGACGAATTTGTATGGTAAATCTTGTCTCCACGACACGAAAGCCCCCCCCACCCCCCCACCCCTCCGGAAGGAATGAATTTTGTATCTTGAGGTTCCACTGTAGTCCTTACTGTAAGATAAATGGTGGATGCTGGAGACGAGTCTATAAGCGCTGGCCCAGATTAAATATTTGTTAAAAAAATTATTAAAATTATTTTATTTATTTTATTTTGATGAAGTGATGGACAATTTGAAATGAACTAACCAAGAACCAAGTTTATTTGTAGTTCAAAACTTAAGGTGTTTCGACTCACTTCACATCATAACAGTTTGGCGTGGGCTTTTTACTTTGTGTTTTGTTGTGTGGCGTTTTGTTGGTTGTAGAGATATGATGTTGTCTATTGAGACAGGTTGTTGTTTTTGTATTCTATATTTTTATCGTTACCATTGGCAAGGAGGTTATATTTTTGTTGGTGTTTATCTGCATGTCTGTTTGTTTGTTTGTTTGTGTTAAAAATAATTTTAAACTTTCCGAATGGGTTTGGATGAAATTTTCAAGAAATGTCAAAATTTGATATGGAAAAATGGATACAAATTTGTGGGTGGTCTGGATTGCTGCGTGAATCCAGACATTTGTTTAAAGGATTCATTGCTAGATAGGATCATTTTCGGCATTTGTGCAGATAACGCCACAAAAAATGGTCCGAGCACTTGGGCAAAAAAACATAGGACAGGTTACCAAAGACTGATCCAGATAATGTAATAATTCCAGATACTATAATCCTGGATATGATAAAATAGGGACTTTGGAATTTCCATCATAGTACGAGAGCACTTTGAAATAGACTGTATTGTGTAATGTCTTGTGTGTAAGTTGTCAGAGGGTACACACACTCAGAAAGACACTCTAGTCATCATATGAGAAGGGAGAAAGTAGTCATAGTCTGAAGCCTGCGACTGATTTTTTTCAACCCTCTACTTGACAACACTGTCGCAGTGTTGGTGTGGCATCGATTGTGGCATGTCTGAAAATGTCTTGCTGAATTTATGTTCCAGTTTGCGATGACTGACATCACCATCACCCACTCTGCTCTAGTTCAACACATAATAATCTGACTGTATGTGTGTGTGTGTGTGTGTGCACAGAAAGACGTGTGCGATTCCATCTATTCGATCAAACAAAACGGGTTATGCGGTTCTTTGTGCAAGTGGCGCTATGCATCAAAGCACATACATGTAAATAACATGTCTATTTTTCTCATTCTTATGCTAAATTCTGCACTATTGGTGGTCATTTGTCATATCAATTTGACACCACCAGTAAGAGACAAGAGCTAAACCAACCTTGGAAAAGTGAGACACAAGATCTAACTCCGCTCCTCAAATAAAGTGCTCCTATAATGTCAGAGCACTTTGACCAATCTGCACTCTCCCCAGATATGATTACAGCTTCAGGTCAACATTTCTGGATAATCTACCCGCCTTTCAGATGCAGGCTTTTCTTTTTTTATATTTTGTACAGAAAGTAAAACAAATACAATACAGTGGGACCTCTGAGTGTTTTTCAGATAATGTAAAACAATTACGCCAACATTTCGCCTCAGTTTGCATACATTTTCTGGTTTGCGTACAACAGGGCATGCATCTTATTGTGTTAATACACTGCGTGAGTCCAACTGTGTTCTTGTCCAAATTGTGTATATTTATCAACAAACGCCCTTGCTAAGACACCTGTCTATGATGTCATCAGAGGTTAACTCTGTAATTCCATGCTAACTAACACGGTTACACCACAAGTCTCACAAATGTGAACACATAACACGTTTTTATGGTTTTACATGTATAGGTGTACAGGCATAAAACTATTTTAAATGCATATAAATGATGATTGAAAGGGATACATAAACATTTAAGGTTCCTTATACCTTCAATGAAGACGTGATTGTTGAAAAACACAATGTGACAGTGAGATCATAGAGACCACTTTCATGTTTTGCCATGAGGTATTTATCTCACCATCTTTATCAAAATGTGGACACTTGCAACTTTCTTTGGCTCCATTTTAGGGTAGTTTGCAGCCATACCCACGGCCAAAAGAAATACAGAAGCTTGAGGTATGAAACACTATTGAATTCAAGAAATAGCGCATAGCAAATCACAAAGGTGGTGCTTTAAATGTTCTTTATCAGTTTTCATTCATCGTTTATATGTATTCAAATGCATTTTGAATTGTTCTCTGCATGAATCTTGTCTTCACGGGTGGGTTATTATAAATGTGTTCCATAAAGGACCTGAGGGGTGGACATGAATTGACATCGGGGGTTCAGGGCTGAGTTTAAGCTTTGTTTGGGTAACAGCTGCAAAAGTAGCCTGTTTTTTAGTAGGGATTATTATCGTTGATCGTTGTGCTTTATTCATACCTGTTTCATTATAAGCCTTTTGTTGCAGCAATCAAGTCTGATCCTTGCAGTAGCACTACTGACAGGTGTGACCAGTGTAGAATACTACACTTCATCAACATCTTTGAATGTGTCTTTTAAATGTCTAACATTTGTATTTTAGTTCATTTCACAATTTGTGTATGCTAAAAATGCTTAATTTAGGCAAAAATGTAACATTTGTTGAAATATGCATATTTTTTTTTACTAATAACAGATCGTATTCCACTACAAAACAGTATGATTTTTATATATAATATATTTTTGTGCAGAGTGAAGCCACAAAATTTGAACAGCCAAGTGATGAGGGATGCCGGCATATGAAAAATAGTATTCAGAGGCAATTGCAAATATAGTTTTATACAAATGTATATAAATATGTATGAATAATTGTAGTTATATAATTACAGAACATGTATTCTCGATAAGACGTTAACAAATTGTTTTTCAGCCTTTAGTCCGACCAGGTAGGCCTGCCCTGTCCCTTCTATGTCAGTCAATCAGCTCACTGCCTGATCCAGTTCTTTCCTGCCGTGTCTCTACTGCATAGTCTGAGTCTATTGAGCGCTCATGTATGTTTTTCATTTGTTTGTCCGGTGGCCTTTTACATTGCCTGCTGTTTTTCTATGTCCATGAAACTTGATTCACTGCAGTGATTAGGTTAAGATGGCTACCTTTTGCTACATTACCTGCATTTTTAGAAGTCCCCGAAAAACATACAAATTTGACCAAATATGATCATATATTATGTTATCTTTTATTTCATTCATTCATTCATTTTCTGTACCGCTTATCCTCATTAGGGTCACGGGGATGCTGGAGCCTATCCCTGCTGGCTTTGGGCGAGAGGCGGGGTACACCCTGGACTGGTCGCCAGCCAATCGCAGGGCACATACAGACAAACAAACATTCACACTCACATTCATACCGATGGACAATTTAGAGTCGCCAATTAACCTAACATGCATGTTTTTGGAATGTGGGAGGAAACCGGAGTACCCGGAGAAAACCCACACACGCACGGGGAGAACATGCAAACTCCACACAGAGATGCCCAACGGAGATTTGAACCCAGGTCTTCCAGATCTCCTGACTGTGTGGCCAATGTGCTAACCACTCAACCACCGTGCGGCCCTATCTTTTATTTGTCCCATGAATTATTTGTTTATTGACTACACTACAACCAAGGCCTTTTTTATGAACTAGTCCTCCTACGGTCCTCTCTCATGGGGATGGCCATGCTTGTAGCCACAGCTGTATCGTAGGCACAGTTGTAAGCCAGAAGGTCTGTGAGGCTATGGAAACAGATGAGGGAGAAAACAGGAGGGGCGAGCAAGCATTTTATCATAGGATGAAAAAAAGGTAATACCAACATTCATCCTGGATTATGTGTCATTCTTTTCAGGGTTGGTACACGGGTTTAGGAAAAGTCCAAACAAATCTTACGGTGGAAAGTGTGTTAGAAACATCACCATCAGCTTTGAATGAAGCTCACTGTAACTACCTTCACAGGAAAACCCCAATGCCAACATAAGAAATGAAAGAGTGGCAAAAAACGTAAACGTATATATTTAAAAAATGAAAATGGTGACTGAGAATTGCACGGGGCAAACAAAAGGATACACCAATCTGTCGTTTCAAATGTATTTGCTGTGGGAATTTTTTTTTGTCAACTTCACAGTGGTAAGGTTTGTATGACACATCATCCATCCATCCATCAATTTTCTACGCCGCTTATCCTCATTGGGGTTGCGTGGGTATGCTGGAGCCTATCCCATACAAGCACTAATGCTTACACCTCACACCGCAAGAACTGAATCATTTTTAGTGCCATACTAGAATGGGGTATTAGCTGACTTTGATTGTAAAAATTATCCAGGCTATATGTGTGTGTGTGCGTACCAAGTATAAGAGGAAGTTGAAAAGTTCTGGCCATCTGTGACAGGGAAAGTAAACATAGTGACCTCCAAAGTGTTATTTGGTTTGGGCAGTAAGACAAGGTGAGGGGGTAACAAGGTGAAGTGAACCTTTTCTGCCCAGTCCAACTGGCCAACACAGCTTGAGTTCTGGCTTGCGGTAGCCTCATAGTTGCTCCGTGTGACACTTACCCAGGTGGCCACTGGAATGAATACCATTCTACAAATACCATACAAATAAAACACTGACATATACATAAAAATAGCATTTTGTACAATTATACAAAAGTACAATACAATGGATCCCCTCACATTGGTGAAACATTTTTACTTGTTGGTAAAAAGAAAAAGACTTTTTTTCTGCAGAAATTACATATCATTCACCTTACGTCCTTAACAAGGAATAAATACATGGTAATATAGGTAAACCGTACAGCATAGACAAACTACTGTTAATTTTTTAAATGTTTTTTTTAGGTGTATGTCTTTATGCTTGACTGATAACGTTCTTTTTTCCTCAAGTGTTGAGATTTTGCACTTTGTTTGGCAGTCATTTAACGCACCAGTTATATGCCGAGACTGGTACTGTGACTCCACCTGTTCATCAATCAGCTACATCAGCGGTCCCCAACCTTTCTGGTGGGGGAAGGGGCGGGGAACTGTGGGACTGGTTGCTACTTGCAAAGAAACAAAACCACATGAACATGCAAAACTGTGGAAGTTATAACTGTATTTGAAAAAATAATGATAATAATAGCCCCTATTTCCAAAACGGATATGCGTTTACATAAAATTTATGGTAGGTATTTCCAAAATTACTGTTTTAAAAGTGTTTTTTTTAATTGCATCTGAAAGTTTTCGCACAGCAATGCTGGTGAATACCTATACATTTTACACACTAAATGCATTTAATAAGTGTGTGAGGCTTATTTAGGGCTTAAATCCTTAAATCTGGATTGTGTGCTTAGCATTTTGCTGGGTAGCGTTTGAGAGTTCTGGAGCTGAATCTAATGTAATAATGTAATTATTCAGTCACTTTTATTGCAAATGTCAGTTGCAATGTAAGAGTTATCTTTATGTTACATAAAATAGGCGTTTTATGTGCATATCAACTACTCAGAAATGTGCTTAAGTGATTAATTGAAACCTGCACAGTATGTTTTTCCACTGAAGCAAAACAATCAGGAGTCAAGTGCCCAATGGCCGCTATAAAACAGATGTGCCCACTATTTATTATTATTGACTTTGATGATTAAAGTCATTATTTATGTCCCCTTCAAAAATGGATTTATAATTATGAAGCACTCATGGTTTCAGAAATCAAGGCAAGAGGTATTCTTTTCACCTCTGTTGGTTTGTTTTTGAGAAAAAAAAGAATTACACGCAAATGTTCCCATTGTCCCATTATTGGAATATTAAACTAAAATTTTTCAGGAATAAACTAATAATGGCTGCACGGTAGATAAGTGGGTAGCATTTTTGGCCTCACAATCTGGCGATCAGGGTTTGAATCCCCATTGGGCATCTCTGTGTGGAGTTTGCATGTTCTCCCCGTGCGTGTGTGTGTTTTCTCCGGGTACTCCGGTTTCCTCCCACATTCCAAAAACATGCATGTTAGGTTAATTGGCAACTCTAAATTGTCCATTAGAGTGTGAATGTGAGTATGAATGATTATATGTCTGCCCTGTGAATGACTGGCAACCAGTCCAGGGTGTACCCCGCGTCCCGCCCAAAGTCAGCTGGGATAGGCTCCAGCATCCCCGCGACCCTGATGAGGATGAGTGGCAAAGAAAATGGATGGATGGATGAACTAATAACAATAACAACCACAAACAGAGTGTTCTTGCTGTAGAGGTGACCTAACTTCACATAACAGCGTGGAACTTTAAATAACAGAAGAAAATGGAGTGGAAAAGAAGACATAAAAGGGGGAAGGAGGGCACAGTGATAATAGGCTGCATTAGCCACATCTGCTGGGAATAGGCCTGCAGAGAGGAAACTTGCTCAGTGAAGCGTAATCGCCAGTGGCCTGGTCCCAGTGAGAGCCAGCACAGTGAAAGGTTTTGGGTGGGGCCAGCAGAGCTTTACATAAAGCAACGAGTTTCACGATGGCAGGTGGGGGATACAAATAACACACACAGAGTATGAACACAGAGGGAGGCCATCAGACCGTGTAGGAGTCCCGAATGGAAGGTAGATTAGCCATGATATAGAAGGAAAACTAGATGTTGGAAAGGGGACTGTGGGGAAATTGGCTGCAGGGTGTAAAGGGATATGAAGGAGAAGATGGAAACTAGGCAGCAACAGTAAACAGAACAGAGCAGAAGATGTAGAGATGCAGTGGGAGGCAAAGAGTGGATAGAATGGCAGAAAGGACAAATGTGCCACACGATGGGGTAGAAAAGACAACATACAATGTTCAAGTATGTTGTGAAAGCAAGAAATATAAGGGAGAGATGATCATGTGCTCAGTAGAATTCAGAACTCAAAATGATCTTCGTAGAAAATGCCATACTGTGTATTCATCTTAAATATTCATGCAGTATTCACAGAGAACAAACACCTCAAAATCCTTTTTTATCACGGCGACTTGGTGACCATGACAAGTGAATTTCCTCAAGAAAGCACTGCGTTTCCTAGAGCAGAGAATACATGTTCTGACCTTCTAAATACGAGTTTTAACATTCTTAGAGCCCTCTATACAAGAAATAACACCCCTATTGTCACCTTTACACTTGTGTTCCCCAAGATATAATCAGAAACAATAAGCCATTTACGACATGACTAAAACTTGCTGACCCAATTTGCTGTAAACGCGTTCTGGATAAGTGGAGGACACAAAGTGACATTGGGGGGGTACTGAGTTGAGTTTTAGCTTGCTGTGGGTTACACGCCACATCAGTAACCTATGTTGTTATTAGGATTATGAATATCATTTTCGTGCTTGTTGAGAGCTAATGCAAACCTGCATTGTTGTTCAGGCCATCAAGTCTGGCGCTTTGTTGTTTTACCGAACATTAAAGTAACGTTACTGACACCTAGTAGGCAGTGGGGAATGCTGCATATCACAATTTGAATGTGTCTTCTCAATTCCCTAGGTTTTGTATTTTTGTTCATTGAGCTATTTCTATGCTTGAAAATACTACATTTAGTCAACAAATACACAACATTTGCTTCAATATGGCCTTTTTTACTAAAAGGCCATATTCTACTATGAAACTGTTTTTGAAAAACCGAGTGTGGTAAGGGATGACTATGTCTATTTTGTAGTATCATGAAGATGCAGGTAGTCTCCGTAGGCATTTCCTTGCCTGACTTCCATTGTTTGAGTAATTATCAAATGTCACACAGTACACTTTATTCACAGAAGTAGCTTTGATGCAGTTTGCAGCCCCCATCCTCTCAAGCACTCATGCACACAAAGCTAAAAGCTCCAAAGCACTCAGTATGCAATCAAATCATATCACACATGTGCATGAACAGATGAGGCAGCCATCCATCCGTGCCCTTGAAGACAAAATGCATCTACTGAAGATGTTGATAGCTGTGGCTGATTCCACTTGACCATTTCACTGCACCGGTGTCATTTGTCTTTCAGGATGTCATTAGTTCACAACACATGCAATATATGCAATTTCAGCCCCCTTTGCACGTCCACCTCTCTTAACACCCCTAAAGGTACCTAGCCTTTAAAATAAGGTTCTGGTGAAATGAAACCAGTAGATAAACCGACAGAGGCTCAGGAGATGTGCACACCCCCAAGGGAGATGGACAAACTCGTCGACACGGGAAGTCGGGGCACTTGAAAGCAAATAGGAACCGGGATGGAAATTGAGGTACATCAGCAACTGTTGCCTGCAGGGGATAGAGAACTTGTTTGGTGTGCACCACTGAGGTGGAAATATGTGGATGGCCTGGCCTGGTAGGTGGGCGATGGCTTTTAAAAAGGCAGAGAAAAAGAGCAATAGTTTAGGAAGGTTTTCTTGGCAACCATGCATGATTTTACATGAAACTATTGTTAGAATGATCAGCAAATGGCATTCCACAATTAGGCCTGAAAAGAAATTAGCTTGGATTGCCATCAGTATGATTTTTTTTGCTGTGTGTTTCATTAATTAATCCCACTCAGAGCAAAACTTTTGTGTTGGAATGGAACTGTGACTTTGCTTGAATCATTACATTGAATCATTAGTGTCTATCATATCTGCAGAATGCCACATTTTTGCAATATAATTAACACAGCGCCAAACAACAATTACCTTTATTGCTGCACCTACAATCTATTATTAGATGCAGAATTTAATGACTATTCAGCCTCAGTGGAGATGCACGGTACCATAGTTGAAAAACCAAAATAGAAATTTCACACTGCCCCTGTACAGAGAGCCAACAGGAACTGGAAGTCTAAATACAAAATAAATGATTTCAAAACAACCGCAAATATATTAGACGGATGGAATCATTTATTTGTATTATATACTGTACATATTGTACTGGAAAAAAAAAAGTGCATTAGGTGACAAACTGCCCAGTTGAGACTGTGTTCTCTGTAACCATACGTGAACAAGCACATAACTCGGACAAGGTTTGAAACCCTATAAAACCCTTTGGAAAATGTCTCCATACTTTAAATCAACAAGGCTACTACTGCATTCCTTTGCTGAGAAAAATATAGTTGCCCTTATTAAATCATAGAATAATTGTTACCTCCTTTGCTGTCAAAGGCAAAATAGTCTCCACGGGGTTATTATTGATTTTGGTCATAATCTACAAATAAAAATAATGTGTGATTTACTTTGTTTTTGTTCCCTTGATGCTGTCAGCAATGTGAAAAGGACACAGCTCATCTGGCTGATGGATGGGAGCAAATGTAGCCCAGTGCCTAAGGGCAGCCTGTGAAGGGTGTACCTCCTAATTCATACACAAAATCACAAACATAAACACATAAACATACCCCCCAGATGGGTTCCCTTTTGTGTGCGGCGTGAACGAGCCGACGTGTCTGCGTACGTGCGTATGCACATGTTGGCGTCTGGAGGCTTGGGATACAACAATGTAATCATCCAAACTTTTTTTTTTCTAGTTAATGCCAATGTCACTGGCAACTGAGCAATTTGAATTGCACGTACTCACAATTTATTGTCTCTTGTTTACCACATTACGATGAGGGTGAAGGCTAAAGCTGTTTGTTTCAACACACAAGTGAATGTAAGTCAGCTAATTTGATCGTACGGGTCAAGGTTGCGTGTTGTTGATGTCATAAAACCATGCAATGCGCGGTATAATATTGCATTAGTATAATACTGCATTCTAGCCATGGCGCCATTTATACAACCACAAGCAGAAAATGAGACGACTAGTTCTGGATGACTGCAAATGAATGCCAAAAAAATCCCAATCGCTTCCTTTAACGTGTGCTTTGTTGGAATGATGAAAACCTTTTATGTTCATCTGCTTTACGCTCAAACTTAGAAATTACACAATATGGGCAAAAATATTGGTATAACCTGACAAAATAGAGAGTACCCCCCAAATCTCTTCTGGAAAGACTAGGTGCGCGTCTGGTTGTGTTATTAACACACCGAGCGAGTGTGATTGTGTTTTTAATGTATTTTGATCCAAGCTTGCTAATACAGGGAGACAGGAACCAGTCAGGGCCGTCCTCCATCAATGATGTCATCAGTGGTTGACTGTGTAGTTCTTTGCTGAATAACAAGCCATGCAACATAACATGTTAGAAGAAACACCACATTTTTATAGTTTTACAAGATGTTGTTTTTTAGTTTTTATGCATATAAATGATGAATGAATGGTCCTAATCCGCTGAAAACGTGATGGTCCTGAATTCCAAGACACTTGGTATATGAGCCATGAGTTAGTTGTTGGATTCAATAATGTTTCTCACCTTCCTAGTCAAAATGCTGGCACGTTCTTTGATTGCATTTTGGATTTTTCTACTTCCAAAAGACAAGCAAAGAGGTCCAAAACACTACAGAATTCAAGAAACAACTCAGTGGGTGTCTGTGTTGCCCTGTCTTGTAACCTTAAATGTCCATTGATCCATTTCAGTTCTCATTTACAACATTTATAATTGTTTTATGCATGTTACACTTGAATTGTAAAACAATAAAAGTGTGCTTTGTGTTCATATTTTTGGCCTTCTAAAATGGATTAATTGCATTTACTTTATTTCATATCATATTCTTATGGGATCTTTGGTCAGAGTATGTTTTCGGTTTGAGTCAGACCTTCAGGAACAGCTTAATGAAAAGTGTGCCCCAAGACTTGAGTCACAAAGTGTCATTTTGCTGTTTTCGCTACAGAGGAAGAGGCGGTACTACCTGCTGTAGATAATGCTAAAAGACAAAGGAGATTTTCAAAGATCAGCAAAGCTACAGTGCCTTCTTCTGCCTTCAAGCAGCCTGGAAGCAAAGAGAGGTCATAGATTAACAGAAGTCCCTTGGGGCGGACTTTCACCTTTTGACCTTTTAGGTGCTCATCCCTGATGTTCATTCCCCGAGGTGTCAGAAGTAGACAGGACCAAAGGTGCGGTATGCAAAGGCAAAGAAGAAAAATGCAACTTGAGAAGGTGAACCAGGGCAGGAAGTGCTTTGAATGAGTGTGGAGAAAGAAGGAAGTCAAGGGCCAGAAAAGAGAGGGAGGGGCAAAGAGAAGGTGACTACAAAGAGACTTTGACTAAGAGACTGAGAGGGAGGCGGAGAAAATAGGTGGCGCTCTCGGGCAGAACTTGGTGGCGATGAGGTTCCATTAGCAGGACATCACGGACCAATTACTCAGATATTGCCTATCGCTTCCTCCCTGTTCTTTCTGGTGTCTTGTCCTCTATCTTTCCTCTTCTCACCTTTTCTTCTCACACCTCCTCTATCACTGCTCTAACTATCCACGTGCTGTCAGCAGCACCAGTGTGCACTGGCAGGTTTTATCTTCCTGTGCTACAATAGGAGAGACAGACCTGAGAGGAGATAAGATAGGCGCCACCAGCAGTGACAACAGCTAATTCCTAACAGTGAGTCACTGTGTGAGATAGTGCTTCACTGCCATCTATTGGTAGCCCTTCCAGCACCGTCTCCAATAAAAGGCTACCAGTTACATTAGACACTATATTTGAATGTATTATATGTGAATATTATAATTTAGCCTGCATACAAACTGGTTACATTTGGGAATATTTATAAATGGAATATTTACAACTTTATGTGTTAGGGGTGGCCGCACGGTGGCTGAGTGGTTAGCACATTGGCCACACAGTCAGGAGATCTGGAAGACCTGGGTTCAAATCTCCGTTGGGCATCTCTGTGTGGACTTTGCATGTTCTCCCCGTGCGTGCGTGGGTTTTCTCCGGGTACTCCGGTTTCCTCCCACATTCCAAAAACATGCATGTTAGGTTAATTGGCGACCCTAAATTGTCCATCGGTATGAATGTGAATGTTTGTTTGTCTATATGTGCCCTGCGATTGACTGGCGACCAGTCCAGGGTGTACCCCGCCTCTCGCCCAAAGTCTGCTGGGATAGGCTCCAGCATCCCAGTGACCCTAATGAGGATAAGCGGTATAGAAAAGGAATGAATGGTTAGGGGTTCCAAAACCCTTTGGGATTATGGACCTTTTAAAAGAGAAAATGTTCAAATGTTTCAATGCCAACAGCTGACAGACATGGACAGCAGCAATTCAGCCTGGATGGAAACAGTTTTTATGCAGTCTAAGTTGTAATTGTGAAAAGTATCGATATTTTTGCGTGCAATTTGTTCTTTTTGGCTTTATAGGCGGGATAGGTTCTTCACAGAAATACGTGTGTTTGTGCCTCACATAAGGATAGTGGATGATGGGCAAAATTCCACGAAAAAAGTGCTGGTTTCCTTTAAACCTAGCAATTTATAAATTAACCCTCAGACCTCTCTGACAGTGGCAGAGATGAGGAAATTTTAGAATATTTTTTTTTAATAAAAAGGCAGAAATTCTTGGAGCAATTCAGTATTTACAGATTCAG
The DNA here is from genome assembly GCA_024372805.1 of Oostethus manadensis. Lineage (NCBI taxonomy): Eukaryota > Metazoa > Chordata > Actinopteri > Syngnathiformes > Syngnathidae > Oostethus > Oostethus manadensis. The sequence continues at coordinate 1,483,587 of QODF01000006.1, forward strand.
ATTTTTGGTTTAAAAAAACATATATATATCTCACTACACAAGTTGAAACATGTGATAAACTGGTCAAATGTACAGCATACATGTACCACTGTGTACCCACATTTTCTGCACGTTTATGTCCTTATGCTTTTCTGAGAATGTTCTTTGCCATAATATGTTTTTCAACCATAATCTGTATGTGTCAAGAAGTGCAACATATGTGTGTGACAACATGTGGACATGGAGGATGATAATGGTGTAGCGTGCCTGAAACAGATACAGATAAAATCACGGGACTACTGCAGAAATAATGGGACAGCTGGTCGAGACATCTGGAGCCAGAGGACTTTCAGGAAGCTTCCCAGCATCCTCTCACCTTGCGGCTAAATTAGCAAAGTGAGGAAATATGGTGGGGGTAAACGATGCTGACAATCTAACAGAGGGAGGACAGTTGAGACAGGCTGCAGGGGCATTCATCATTTGGGGGTCTTTTTGTATTGTTTTTTTTCCCAAACAATGGGCAGTGTGGGAGTTGCACATAGGGAGGTGGAACCTGCATCACCTGTCTTTATGATAATAAGTTATCCAGGAGGTAAACACATTTTGTTGCAGAAATGTAAGGATTTTTTAACCAACATCATTAGCCTCTGGAATCCATTGTCATTGCTCCTTGTAAGGGCAACTGTATCAGAATGCTTTTTCAGATGTATGCCTGATTCATTGTTTTTCTCAACAACAGTGTTTTGGAGATGAAATGGCTTCTGCCATGGCTCACACATTTACATCTGTAAAATGACTACATTTTGTCAGCAATCCTAGGAAACTATGACTTTGGCACTTAGGCAAAGCCAGGGATGTCCAAAATGTGGCCCGCTGCACATTCTAACAACTGCACCAAAAAATAGATAAAATCAGTCATAATTTTGCAAAAATAAAGTCAAGATATTACGAGAAAAAAGTCATAATATTATGACAAACAAAATTAATAATGCATTTTTTGGAAAATTATGTTCTTATTACAATAATTAAGTTTAATATTAATTCATTCATTAGGGTCGCGGGCATGCTGGAGCCTATCCTAGCTGGCTTTGGGCGAGAGGCGGGGTACACCTTCGACTAGTCGCCAGCCAATTGCAGAGCACGTATAGACAAACAAACATTCACATTCATATTTATGGACAATTTAAAGTCGCCAATTAACCTAACATGCATGTTTTTGGAATGTGGGAGGAAACCGGCGTACTTGGAGAAAACCCACGCACGCACGGAGAGAGCATGCAAACTCCACACAGAGATGCCCAATGGACATTCGAACCCAGGTCAACGTGCTAACCACTCGACCACCGTGCGGGCCAAATCTAATATTTGAAGAAAGAAAAAAAAATACATTGGGGAAAAAAGCAAAGACCAAAGTTTGGACATCCCTGATCTAAGACCTTCAATGATGACTGACAGTTCTCTTCGCCTTCAACCTTTTGTTTGAAAATACTACATAGTATTCTTTTAACGTTATGTTTACCTATGCAGAGGGGCGGAATCATAGTTTATTTTATATTTCTCAAATGGATTTCACAGTTAAAACTACTTGGCTGTGGAGTTCAGAGGCAGCAGCAGACCATCACTTAAACACTAAATCGTGTGATGAAAATTGATCTTGAGAGATGCAGCATGTCTTTGCAAGCACACACACCGATTGTTTAGCAGGTGTCATAGCGAGAGAGGGTGAGAGAGAGAAAGGTGTCAGATGTGATACTGAAGATGAGCCAATGCGCTACTCTTGTTTCCCCTTGGCCTAATGTAAGGTCACAGTGGAAAGGTGGGACAACAAATAGCCAGCAAGGCACGCTGACAGCTTGACCCCAGGGAGAGAAACTACCCTGTCTGTCCAGCGCTCCGCCTCCCCATTGCCCTATTCTTTCACAAAACTCTTCTCCACTTCCTTTCATCTACTTTCTTCTCATCATGTGTGATTCATCTTTAACCTTTTCTCTTATTACATGTGCAGAATCACCAATTTTGGTGGAGGTACTGAATGGGGATTGGAATCTAAGGTAGCCCAATATACTAGCGCTGGCCACAACATTAGGTATACCCACAATCTAATGCAGGCATTTGATGAATGAATTGCAGTGTATTTGTTGACCACCGCCAATTGCAGCTACCATAAGCATACTGTTGAAACAAAGCCTCTTTGACAGTGTGCACTGAAACTCTGTATTCCCAGTATGGCTTTTGTATTAGATCTCAGAGCAAGTATGCCTCACATATTGGCTTATGAGAGTACGAAAGCATGTACGGGATCTCAGAGCAGGTGTGCTTAATATACTGGCTAGTGAGAGCATGCAAGCATGCATACTCATTAATGCAAACTCCCCCTTGGCACCTTCCTTGGATTCGCACTCCTTTGTCAAAAAAAAGTAATAAAGATGCCATCAGAAGGACACCCGAGGATCCACATTCTGCCTTTGGTTCCGCTACCCTCATAACTCTCCAAAGGGCAGAAGGACATACATCACCTGGAGAGTCCGGTGACATAGAATTATATTGTTTTGGTGCAGGCTGTCCTTGTGTGTAACACCTTCATGCATACACAAATAATAGAACGTATAGCCAACAAAACAAAGCTGCATTTTGCTGTTGAAATGTTCAGAGGTAAGCACACTGCGTAATCAAAATTAAATAAATATAATATACCATTACAGGGGCCACACAGTCAGGAGATCTGGAAGACCTGGGTTCAAATCTCCGTTGGGCATCTCTGTGTGGAGTTTGCATGTTCTTGCATGTTAGGTTAATTGGCGACTCTAAATTGTCCAAAGGTATGAATGTGAGTGTGAATGTTTGTTTGTCTATATGTGCCCTGCGATCGACTGGCGACCAGTCCAGGGTGTACCCCGCCTCTCGCCCAAAGTCTGCTGGGATAGGCTCCAGCATCCCCGTGACCCTAGTGAGGATAAGCGGTATAGAAAATGAATGAATGAATACCAGTACAGTAGAAACTCAGTTAGCGTATGCTCTGGTTAGCCTGTTTGTCGTTTTACCTCGAATATTGAAGCTAAAAGTTTGCCCCAGTACTTTTCCCGGTTAGCATACAATATGGCATATGTCTTGCTGTATTATTAATTGTGTGAGTGTTGTATTTTCTTCACAAAATGTCTTGGAAGTCATTACTGTGTCCCATTTCAGGGTCTGCATCCTTATGCGGTCGACAAAGGCTGGGTCCTTATGAGGGTCCTCCAGCATGGAGAGATGCAATATAGGACAGTCTAGCCTTTGAAATATTTCCTGGAGTGCCGCACAGTCCAGCTTCTTGCGAAATGTCATCGGGTCCGCAAAGTAAAGGAAAAAAAGGCTTTTAACATCCCCACAAAAATGGAGAGATCCCCGTCTGTGTATTTTACGCTAGAGGAGAAAGTCATTATTATGGAGCGTTATGAGTTCAAAAAGATCACTGCACTGCCTAAAACAACACTGTTGCCGCCAATAGAGCAAGAGAGGACTGCTGGTAGAGAATTGCTGAGCGTGTAAATGCGCAAGTTAACACTGATTATTACACACATTAACTCTGTGTTTTCATGTCTGAAAGCTCAACCTTGTGCAACAGATCTATACTGTTGAGTGTTGGACCACATCAAAGTTCTGTCAAACTTTCAAACTTATGAATGGGAGCTTCAGGACAAGGTAAAAGGTATTGTCATGACCCTAAAGTTATGCTGCTGTGCACTTTTGTGTTCTGGTTGTCTGACTGTTTTGGGTTCCGTGGTTACAGTAGCCATTATTTCTTGCAAAAAAAAGAGTATTGATCAAACACCTCATCTTGGCTTTAATAGCCTCTGTGCAGATGTTATAGTATGTAGGATATAAATTCACTTTAATATCTATCTGCAGATGATAGATTCATGATCAGATTTCATTCAAATCTGATGGTGATGCAATATAACCCTTTTAACACTTTGGTTAGAGAAGTGAATGAGATATCAAACTAACGTTAGTCATGTTTTATCAGAGTCAAATCTCCTTTGGGCATCTCTGTGTGGAGTTTGCATGTTCTCCTCATGGGTTTTCTCGGGGTACTCAGGTTTCCTTCAACATTCCAAAAACATGCATGTTAGTTTAATATGGGACTTCAAATTGTCTGTAGGTGTGAATGTGCGTGTAAATGCTTGTTTGTCTAGATGTGCCCTGCGATTGACTCGCAAACCAGCCCAGGGTGTACCCTGCCTCTCGCCCCGAGTGAGCTGGGATAAGCTCCAGCATACTTCCACATGAGGATAAGCAGCATGGAAAATGGATGGATATTTTATCAGACAGACTTAATCACAGACTTGATTTAATTCAACCTGTTAATTCATTCATTGTTAATTCAAGCTGAATTTTTGGCTGCACTTTATTCAAATGTGAATGCATTCGGCATGAATTGTTGTTTACCTGTTTAGATCCATAATACCTGATTCCCTTACATAAAGTAACAGGCACCCAAGGAAGTTCACCTGTGCTGTGTAGTATCCAGGTATTTATTTCACAGTCAGACTGGTTGACTTTTTGGCTAAAAAGTTACTGAATCGATTTAAAGTTAGTGAATCTTTTCACATCGTATCGTTCTAAAGGAACTAATATGGCCCTCGTAGCGAATCGGCAACCACAAATCGTGATACAAATCAAATCGTTGTTAAAACAAATTGTTGCGCCCCAAAATATACATTGTTATTGTTATATTGTCATATTCTGATCTTAATCATAGGTGTCACATGCTGTACTTCGTGCTGCCAACAAGGCGGCATTGGTGTTGTGTTTTGTGTCAAGGTTTTTTTTTCCTTGCAACATGTTTTTCCTTTGTGTTAGTTGAGTGATGTCCAAGTGTGCGTATTCCTCCAGGAAATATTGTACAATATAAGACCAAAGGGCTGAGTATTAATGTAAGGACTGTTGCGACATATCCTTGTTGCGATATATCATGTAGATATATGTGTTAAAATTGGCCTAATCGTTGTATCATACATATTACATTTTATTCCTGATGCTCGGCTCAAAAACTAAGCAAATGCAGCCTTTTCCCGTGGCTAAAAAAAGATATATCTTATAGAGATTTTTGTCAGGGAATGCTAAATTGGTGCAGTCCCAAAGCCACTCACTGCCTGAATTACTCTTGTTTACAACTCTTGGTTGTGCTTTCAGAACATTATTTATTCATTTACATGTTTTTCTAAACTGTGCTTCCAAATGATCCGGTGTTGCCAACTTGGCGATTTTGTAGGCAGATCTGGCGTCATGAAGTAAGAGAGTTAAGGCTTTACTTCCAAAGAAAAAAAGCTCACGGCCCAGCATCACTGTGTTGAAATATTTCTTAGAGATGGGCGCCCAAAGACTCTTGGGATATGGAAGGCCAGTAGGGATAGTCCTGATGAACACTTCGAATTAATGGTACAAAACACATCTGCTGTCTGCTACAAGTCTCTGCTTTTCTTAATGAGCACGGCTGTAAAATAACCCACCATGGAGCCAAAGAAAGTCCCGCCATTTCGATAAAGAAGGTACTGCCGAATTGAAAAAATACCTCCAAAACACAAAGGTGGTTTCCTGTGAATCTTTCTTCATCCCTTCTTTCTTATAGCGTCTTAGTCAACAATCTAATCTGCAATCAAGATAAAAGTGATTGATCCATCATTTATAAGCATTTAAAAGCATTTTAAATAGTTTTCTGCAAACAAAACTATAAATGTAAAACGATAAAAATGTGTTTTGCGTTAATATTTTTGAGTGTCTGGAACGGATTAATTGGATATGCACTATTTCTTATGGGACAAATGTATTCCATTAAGTACGTTTTGGTTTGAGTCGGACCTTCTGTATGTAGACATCCCTACTACGTAGAGATCCCAGGTTTTTAGTCCCCGACCCTATAATCTGTTATGCTCTGCCATGGTGTCTTGTCAGATGTGACCTTGATTGAGTCCGTTGTCTCACAGCACCTGCTCTCATGCTGTCAAATTGGACTACTTTCAGCAATCTGAACAAAAGCAACACAACAACAGCATTCTAATGATGTATCACTGAACATTAGTTGAATGAGCAAACAGATATCCACTTATCAAAGCTGCGCAGTCTTCAAATGTTTGCACAGCGAAACGCTTCACTGTGGTTCTTGTTTCTGGTTGTATAGACAACAAAATATAAAACAATTGCAGCTTGGATGGAAATAGCGAGAAGTATTGAAGGTGCGGCTGTCCTGAAATATCACCTGCATTTGTGACATCCCACATGAACGTGGAAGTGGCCTGTTAGGTGGACGGGTGGACACTACATGAAATAACTAAGATGTACTAATGCATCTGCGTGGCAGGCTACGTAGCTTCTCTCTTCACAGACAACCAACCCCACCTGCTCTTACTCTCAGTGCTGGCATATGCAGCCTCCTCACCGGACACTTGGCAACTACCTCATCCTAAAGGCCACACGCTCCGCTGAGAGACACATTCAAGGAAGGCTGGAGAGTCACCACAGCAAATGCATGTATGACGACATTTTACTTCAATGTTATTTACACCATAAAACAAAACTATCAAATTATCTGCAGAGATGACTCGTAAAAAACAGGTTTAGGACCGGCAAATAAAGTGACCAAAAAGCAAAGAGGCAGAACTAAGGCTTGATGTGGGGTGGCCATCTGCCTTATACACTTGGGTTGAGAGAGATGGGTGAGAAATGAAGGAAAAGAGATGGTTAAGGGAATAGTGACAGCAGCACCAAACACTTCCGCTGAGCCCAAGATGTAACCGTGCACTGAACTCGTGTCTGCAGCTTGTGACAAATGCAAGCTTAAATTGAGTGCCAAGAAGACGGAGATTCTGCATCGGCCAGATCTGCACAAGACCTATGTAGCCCCTACCATCTATGTTAATGCAGAAACCTTCAGAAATAACAAATACAAATGAATTTGATTTTATACAGTGCATATGACATCAATGTTTTTAGGTCATTGTGCTCAGCCCTTGCTAGTTTTCAAGGTGCATCATCGCACAACTCTCCTTCTCCGTGCAAGGTGTACTCATTGACACCCGCTTCATCATTATCATCTTTTTTCCGTGGATGTTATCACTCGTCGTGTTTATCTGCATATTCAGTAATATATCCATTTACGGACTACTAAAGAACACCGTTATTATTTGGCCTACGCCTTGATTATGCACACAGTTCATGATAAACTTTTGGAAGAAATGACCACACCCGCTACCCACATTTTTGTGCTTTTTCCAAAGTTCTGAATGGAATTTCAAACATAGAAGATGTACTCTTCATTCAGTTGTGGATATTTCCCATGAGCTTGGACCACAGAAAAATCTAATCAGTAACACCAAACTGCATAAAGCAATCATGTTCCCTACTCTGTTGCTTTACAAATCAGAGCCATAACCAAAGTCAAGGAAATCATGCAAGCAGAAATCCTCTCACCGAGACACTTAGTGTTAATTGCAGGTAATTACTGGGTTCTAGAAATAATTACGTTCTTGTCCAAGATGTCTCCCAACAAAACCAAAGTGAGTCATTAATTTTCCCTTCCCAGTAAACGGACTTGACATTTGAAAGTTAGATTATTTAAATATATAAATCTTTGCTGTCTACATTACTTAATTTGTAACAATTCCCAGCCTTTTACCTTCCATTGAGACCAATCACAAAATTCTGATCCCCAAACCTTCCAGAACTGAAAACGGATACTTGGTGTGCATTTAGGTTAGCGTTCACACTTACGTTTTGTTTTTTGTTTTCTTCAGCCCACCAAACAATGCAAAGTAAAGCATTTGAATGAGGTGGGGCCTTGATTATACTTCATATGTGATGCCTACTTTGTCACAAATTCAAAACAACAGGTGACTCTATTATTTATCAATATGTATTTACCATCAGAAATGTAACAAAGAGTATATAAATTATAACAAGACATCCAAAAGGTCAGTTTTACCCACAGATGGAGATGTGCTGCAAGGAGAGAACATTTCTGTTGACTTTACTGTACTGTACTGAGCAACACAGCCCCTTGTTGAAAAGAGCCGAGAATACTTGTCCTTTTTGAGTGAGATTTAGTAATCTTTTGTTTGGTTTTTCTTTGCCATGGCTTGGTTTTGTGGGGGACAGGGACCGCATAAGAGATGGGTCTCGGTCCGCCCACCAGTGGACTGTAGTCCTGGAAGAGGCAAGGCACCAAAACAAGATATGTCTTTATTAGTCCCACAAGTTGAATTCCAGAAAACTACCCGTCACCAAGTGTGACCGTAAGCATGCAATTTATAGACACGTCCAACAGAAAGCAGAGTAAAACTCATCAAAAAAATAAAAGTTAAATCTAAACCCAGAATTATAAATACAGTAGTTAAACCTAAACTTTGCTCTTTTCAGCAAATGGGGTTGTGTTGCTTACTAGATATACTAGATGGAAACGCAGTCTTTTTGCAGCAGATCTTCACAAACTTTTTGAGAGAACTGTGCAAGATTTCCAATGTGTCTCCACACAAATGGCAAATATCCTATAAGTTTTGTGATCCAGAAGATTTTGTGATAGAACCGTGATTGGTTGTAGTATTTCAGTACAAAAAAAGAGTAACAATCTTTATCTATCTCATGAACGTATCCTTGGAAACATCTTACAATTACGTTTGTCAAAAGAATTACAAGACATACCATTCACTATGGCAATGTTTTGGACTTTGTGCTACAAGTAGAATGTTTTTAATGTTTTTAGTTAAAAATCCCGTTACAGTAAATAATATACAGACTACCCTAGCTACATTGTGGGTTTTTTTTTATCAAAAATGAATGAATTATTAAACTATTGCTGTTTTCTGGTTGACTATGACCTATTTTTGGTTAAAAAATATTGACAGACAAGTCATATGTAGTATTCTGGCCGGTGTCAGTAACGTTACATTGACGAGGAATTGTCTTAGATCCTAGGTTCCCAAAGTGGGTTACAGGTACCAGAAGCGGTAGTAGTATTAGCGCCTACCACTCACAATTGCGAGCGCACCTGAACGCCTCATAGTGAGCAGAGAGCACAGTCATAGCAAAAAGCAATAAGGAGACACGTCTTGATGATTATGTTGTGGTGGTGGAGGAAAAGCTTGAGGGGTGGAGGTTTGCCCTGGAAAGGAGAGGAATGAAGGTCAGCTGCAGCAAGACGGAGTACATGTGTGTAAATGAGAGGGACCCAAGTGGAAGAGTGAGGTTACAGGGAGAAGAGATAAAGAAAGTGGAGGATTTTAAGTACTTAGGGTCAACAGTCCAGAGCAATGGAGAGTGTGGAAAAGAGGTGAAAAAGTGTGCAGGCAGGCTGGAATGGGTGGAGAAAAGTGTCGTGTGTGATAGAAGAGTTTCAGCTAAAATGAAAGGAAAGGTGTACAAAACTGTGGTGAGACCAGCAATGTTGTTTGGTTTAGAGACAGTGCCTCTGAGGAAAAGACAGGAGGCAGAGCTGGAGGTAGCAGAGATGAAGATGCTGAGGTTCTCTTTGGGTGTGACCAGGATGGACAGGATCAGGAATGAGCACATCAGAGGGACAGCACATGTTAGAGGTTTTGGAGATAAAGTCAGAGAGGCCAGACTGAGATGGTTCAGACATGTCCAGAGGAGAGATAGTGAATATATTGGTAGAAGGATGCTGAGTTTTGAATTGCCAGGCAGGAGGCCTAGAGGAAGACCAAAGAGGAGGTTTATGGATGTAGTGAAAGAGGACATGAAGGTAGTTGGTGCAAGAGAAGAGGATACAGAAGACAGAGTTAGATGGAGGCAATTGATTCGCTGTGGCGACCCCTAATGGGATAAGCCGAAAGGAAAAGAAGAAACATTTATATTGGTGTCACGCATTGTCACACCCGGTAATGTATGTGTGTATCAGGATGAGACACTGGGAATTCCCCTGAAAATGAGGCTTTACTGCTACATGTATGTACTGTATGTATTTTTGTACTTTGGATACCGCTTTATTATGTTTGTTAAAAGTGCATTTTGAATTTGGTAATTTGGTATGAAACTAGCGTCTATGGTTGACCTTGTAGTCGTAGCAGACTGCTGCTACGACTGCTGCATGTTCTGGAAACGTTGGTGAAGAAAGGGGCTAAGCTGTCAACTGATCACCACCTGGTGATGAGTTGGATTAGACGGCGGGGGAGGATGCAGACCTGGTAGACCCAAACGCGTAGGGAGGATGTGCTGGGAACGTGTGGCAGAGTCTCTCGTTCAACGAGTCTTCAACTCTCACCTCTGACCTCGACTAAAGAATGTAGTCGGTCGGTGGAAGGAATACTTTGAGGCCCTTCTCAGTTCCACTGACATATTTTCTGTAGAGGATCTCGTCTCTGCTATTTGCAGACGATGTGGTCCTGATGGCCTCATCAGGCTGTGACCTCCAGTTTACTGGAGCAGTTTGCAGCTGAGTGTGAAGCTTCTGGGGTGAGACTTAGCACCTCCAAATCCGAGGCCATGGTTCTCGGTCAAAAACAGGTGGATTGTACCCTCTGGGTTCGGAGTGAGGTCTTTACCCAGGTGGAGGAATTCAAGTATCTCGGGGTCTTGTTCACGAGTGAGGGATGGTTGGAGCATGAGGTCGACAGACAGATCGGTCTACAGTAATGCGGTTGCTGTACCGGACCACTGTGGTGAAAAGAGAGCTAAGCCAAAAGTCAAAGCTCTCTATTTATGTACCGATCAATCTATGGTCATGAGTTATGGGTCATGACCAAAAGAATGAAAATGAGTTTCCTCCTTAGGGTGGCTGGACTCACCCTAAGAGATAGGGTGAGGAGCTCGGCCATTCAGGAGGACCTCATCTAGTACGGATGCCTCCCGGACGCCTCCCTGGTGAGGTGTTCCGGACATGCCCAGCCGGGAGAAGGCCCCCGGCGACCCGGACCCGGATAAGCGGTGGAAAATGGAATGGAATGAAATAGTATGAAATTAATATGTAGACTTGAGTCATGGGCCGCACGGTGGCTGAGTGGTTAGCACATTGGCCACACAGTCAGGAGATCTGGAAGACCCGGGTTCAAATCTCCGTTGGGCATCTCTGTGTGGAGTTTGCATGTTCTCCCCGTGCGTGTGTGGGTTTTCTCCGGGTACTCCGGTTTCCTCCCACATTCCAAAAACATGCATGTTAGCTTAATTGGCGACTCTAAATTGTCCATCGGTATGAATGTGAGTGTGAATGTTTGTTTGTCTATATGTGCCCTGCGATTGACTGGCGACCGGTCCAGGGTGTACCCCGCCTCTCGCCCAAAGTCTGCTGGGATAGGCTCCAGCATCCCCGTGACCCTAATGAGGATAAGCGGTATAGAAAATGGATGGATGGATGGATGGACTTGAGTCATGGTGATTGCAAGTGGACAAAAGTGAAGCTCAAGTTCAACACATTCAACCGGAAGCACCCTAACGTTAGGCTGAAAAAAAAAGCTATGTAGGATGCTAATGTTAATGTAAAGCTTTTATGAAAATCTGCCCGTGCAAAATACACATTTTTGAACCAAAATTAACAGCTTAAATAAACACTTAATCATGCTTTGTATTTTATATCAGTGAAAATTAAAATGGTTTGTTTTTTAAGTGTGCAGGAGTAGGGGCAGTGGCAGCTGCTGGTCATTCAAGAAGGGGAAGCTCATTTTTTCACGGCCAACATCATAAGTGTGTTTATTTTTATATAACTCTACCCGACATTCCTGGTCGTTTCTAACAAAGACAATGTCGCTGGGGATTTGTAAAGCCTCGGGACCAGTCAGAACAACAGAATAAAAACACGGAAAATGTTACGTTGGAGGTTTATACTTCAAGTTCGCTGATTCACTCATTTCACTGCCAATCAAAAAGGGATTCTGCCTCAGACAGATCATCCAATCATCATGCAGAAGCCCACTGCCCCACATACTTGCAGAGAGTCAGTTACCTGTGATAAGTAGCTGAACAAAAGATCAAGGTATTAATACGTTCATTTTCTTTACTGTTTATCCTCATTAGGGTCACGAGTATGCTGGAGCCTTTCCCAGTTGGCTTTGGGCGAGAGGCGGGGTACACCCTGGAATGGTCGCCAGTCAATCACAGGTACATATAGACAAACAAACATTCACACTCTAATGGACAATTTAGAATCACCAATTAACCTGACATGCATGTTCTTGGAATGTGGGAGGAAACCGGAGTACCCGGAGAAAACCCACACACGCACAGGGAGAACATGCAAACTCCACACAGAGATGCCCAACGGAAATTCGAACCCTGAACCTCCTGACTGTGAGGCCAACGTGCTACCCAGTCATCCACCGTGCAGCCAAGATCAAGGTATTCTAGTGCATATTTAATCAATGAAATGTACACACATATTTCACCATTTGTATTACATTTTAGGGGAAGTTGCGTTTTCTTTGCAGCTCTGAGTAGGGAGTGCATAGCTTCAAGGAAAATGTCTGAACAAAATTTTGGTGGAAATGTTCAACTTTAACCAAAATCCACGCTAACCGGGGCATATGCTAACCAAGGGACCATTGTATCTCACCATGGCTCAGAGAATACAAGGAATATTGCATAGATTAGTGTAAAGATCTCTATTAAGGGCATTTCCATGACAACAAAACAATGTATTTTTAAAGTCGGAATATGTAAACCGGTCATGCATTTTGGGAGCTTCCTCTCCCAGGTTTTGTGTAAAATAGCTTTTCATCATCCTGCTAAGGGTCTACAAGCAACAAAGCAAATTATGCAAACAAACAAGACAATCAAATCTGAAGTGTTGCAATGTTATCAGTAATTGACCCACAACTACAAACACTATTTTTAAAAGTAAACAAATGCACTTGAAAACTTCAAATTGAAGCTTTGCAGTAGTCAAAGTGTTAGCAGACAGAAACAGGTACCTGTGGTGGGCTCAATCAATAGTAACTTCATTAATGGTCGGCTTGGCAGGTAATCTTCTTGACTACTGCTGTGAGAGAGATCCATTCCACCACAGCAGCTGTTCCCGGCGACATACCCAGCAAACACCTGCAGAGTCACAAATTCACCCTCAAACCACTCTGAGATTTTACACATTGAACCTATTCTGCCATTCCGTCTGTCAATCAAATACAGTACTTTCCATGTGGGTTCAGACGCCACCTGTTTCTCTGGTGGGCTCCTCGAGACAGAAAACATCTTCATCACCTGACAAGAAGAAAAGCCAAAACTGCCAGATAACCATGAGGAGAAATGGCATGGGATACAACTGACTGCTAAATTGGTGGATTATTACCAGTTGGAAAGTAGCTTTACCTGAGACTATCTGTAATGCTTCACAATGTTATGAAACAAGAGCTTCATTTTAGTCCCAAACAGGGGAAGAGGAATTCATGATAATAATGGGAGTCACACCAAGACTGGAAGGAATTTATCATTTTAACCAGCAGATGGCAGAAAAGGAGCAAAAACCTCCCTTATTGACATGACACTTTGGGTGATTTTTGGACTTTACAAGGGAGAACGAGGGGATTTGAACAGTGACACAGCAATGGAGTGGAAATGTTGCAGAGCTCTTAATACAGCACTGCACAAAGTCTATGTTTTATTGATAAGTGCGGTTCTTGCATGTAGATTTGCACTGTAAAGTAAAATAGAATGACAGTGTATAAGGAATTGGTCTTATGGTTTATTGATTTCAGTAACGATGACTCCATCAGTCCATTTCCCACCACTTATCTTGTTCATGGTCCCGACAGGACATGCTGGCAGCCGGTCCCAGAGCCAAAGGTGGACGTCACCTGGAATTTCACCAGTGCACATTGAATGGGACCTGATCCAATGCCGGCTGCACTGTGTGAACCACTACACTAACAGACTTGTGATACAGCGCTCATGCAAAAGAATGGGAAATGGTGACCAAATGTCCAGTTTTCCTAGTTTTTTTTTGTTTGTTTTGTTTAAAAAGTGATGAAAATGTGAATAGGAAATGGTTACCAAATGTCCAGTTTTCCTAGTTTTTTTTTGTTTGTTTTGTTTAAAAAGTGATGAAAATGTCCTGATTTGCAATCTTTGTCCCTGGACAATTAAATTGACTGACATTAGGGCACTCAGCTGTATGTGACATAATCCTTGAGAGGCTGCTGTGTGTGCGGCTTGTTGGCAGTTAATCCTCTGATGTTTACCACGTTGAAGTCTCGACAAATTCCCAAGTTCTTGTGACTTTATCTACCATTTTTCCAGCGTTACATTACCAAACCTAACAAGCAATTGACCTCAGGTTCCTGTGTTGTTCTGTTTTTGGAAAGGCATCTTTGAGTACACTTCGACTTCGATTTGAATAGCTAACTTCCACATTCGGATGCCAAGCGTCCAGCTGTATTCATTCATTCATCCATTTTCTATCCCGCTTATCCTCATTAGGGTCGCGGGTATGCTGGAGCCTATCCCAGCAGACTTTTTGGCGAGAGGCGGGGTACACCCTGGACTGGTCGCCAGTCAATCGCAGGGCACATATAAACAAACAACCATTCACACTCACATTCCTACCGATGGACAATTTAGAGTTGCCAATTAACCTAACATGCATGTTTTTGGAATGTGAGAGGAAACCGGAGTACCCGGAGAAAACCCACACACGCACGGGGAGACCACGCAAACTCCACACAGAGTGTGCCCAACGGGGATTTGAACCCAAGTCTTCCAGATCTCCTGACTGTGTGGCCAATGTGCTAACCACTCAGCTACCGTGCGTCCAGGTTTATGATAATCAAAATAAACTAGTATCTGGAATATTCTGACTTGCAATTTTCCATTTCTATCTAATTCAAATTACCCCATGCAAAATCTGAAATTAAAGGGACTCCTGAAGACTACATTTGAACATACGGCTAGCATTGTATTTTGCTCCCTTCCTGTCTTCACTAAAGGTAAAAGTAACCGTAAATGTTTGCTGTAATTTGTCATTTCTAGGCATTTAGAATTGTTCACATTTTCATAACATTTTTGAGCGTCAAAACTGTCACCTTTTTTGTGACTCTTTCGAGAAACAGCGGCGCACCTTACTGTTTTGCGGCATTGAGTTTCACAACGAGCAACGGGGAGGCGCCAGATGAAACTCAAAAACAGGAAAAATGTGCATTTAACCTTCCACTTTAGTTAAGCTCAACATTGACGCAATTTGGGGTTTTAAATGCATAAACGAACCCATTTAAAACTGTTTCTGTAAAAAAAAGAGAAACGGAAACACTAAAACCAGAAGAAGGTTAAAGAAAAGCAAAGTGTATAATGCGGACTTTTGTGGAGTTCTTCCAAAATTTATTTCTAACCAAAGATGTGATGCTGCTGTTTTTCAATAGTGCATTACTTTGTGTGGTCATATCCATCGTACTTAACAGCCATGAGACTGTATCACAGCTACGAGGGTAGCTTAGCAGCACTTTGATTAAAAGAGGAGAGACCGCAGTTGAAAAGACATCTGTTAGGAAATCTGGGAAGAGATTACGAAAGCTCATCTCACAGAGAATCAAATGACGCAAATAAGTAATAAAGCCCCTGTAGCCAGATTGAAACTTTTTTTTCTTTTTACTGAGTAGAGACCAATTTTGTTCTCGCAGTATTGTATTTAAGAATTGTTTTTCTTGTACATTTAAAGTACATTTATCTAAACAGAGTTATGGCGTGAGCTAAAGACAGTGTGAAGTCGTCTTTCACAAACTTAAGTGTTCTTTTAGTGCCCTGCAGTGCTGGTTTGATTATATGGGAGGAAAATTGTCCCTTTCATCAGAGTCTGGCCCATTTGGTCGTAAACAGACAGTTTATTGCAACTAGTGGACAGGCAAAGATCAACTGGATGTTATAATAATTCAAAAGGCAACCTACAGTACAGTAATTACTGTCAATAAATAACAGCCAATGGATGAAATAGGGGCTGTGTTCTAGGGTGGACAGAATCTTAAAACAACAGAAAAATGTGATGTTTTAACCTGATTTACTGGCTGCTTTAATGATTTTTTTAAAATGTCATATGTTTTCAGTGAAAACCAAGCTTATTGGATTTTTGATAGTAGATACATATTAGCTCAGGCCTGATCGAAAAGTTCAAGAGTTGTGCTTCCAAGCAGAGCCGGCTGGTCTAGTAGTCAATATAGTCAGATGCTAAGAGTGACGTTGGGCCTTCACGGGGCGCCAAAAAGACAGGAAAAAAAAATTGCCTTTCATATAATTATACTGTAGTCCTTACTATTTAATCTTAAAATGGAAATAATCACCGCCCTGCAGACCCACCACCTGCAGGGGCAAGCATAAGAGTCCGGTGCATTGCGATTTGGGCAGTGGTCGAGGGCGGGTGTCCGGGCGACCTGGTCCTCGGCGG